>JNDT01001856.1:0-93980 GCA_000697055.1 Saksenaea vasiformis B4078 | reverse complement strand
TACTGATAAACAGAGGCAAAAAATACAACCGTCGGAAACGGAGGCATCGAAGTACAAACAGGAAAAAAAGGAAAAAGAACCGTGAGCAACGCAAGAAATACAAGAAGAAAAATAGTGGCAGGTGGGACATGAAAAATCATTGAATATTTAAGTCAAAGTTGTTAACTATTGTATAATGACAGGATTCCAGAGCAGCCGACATCTGCTGTACGCTCCACGGTCAATATGACGTGCCGCAAAAGGAAATGGAAACCAGCAAAGTCAAATCCATGCAACGATGGAAGAATGCCTTTACTTGTCTTTGGGGCGGGCACGTTTGGGAACAACAGTTGCTATAAGGGACATTGCAAAGCAGCAGTTAACAAGTTATGGGGAAGCTTGAAGAGACGAGAAGCCCGTGGTGAAGCGTTGGTTTTGAAAATTGACGAATACTATACCTCACAGGCAAATACTTATCAGCCATGTAATGTTTTTGTCTGACGTGATCGATAGGTTTGCCATCAATGTAAAACAAGGAACATGCAGAATATGACTACGGCTGACAACGTCAACCACCACGGCATTCAAGACTGTAAAAACTGTGGAATGTTGTGGAATCGCGACGTCAATGCCAGCAAAAATACGTTTTACATTGCACAGTCTATTTGGGACGGAGGTGGAAGGCGAAGCGCTTTCCGTCGCCCTAACCGTATCATCGCTGTGAATCCGGGACCCGCAAGGGTTTAGATTTCTACAGTACGTACTATGATCTTTGACGAAAATTCTTATCAGTGACACTAATTTTTTGCTTCAGAATTCGTTTCGGTAAGTCCTTGCTTGATGATTTATGGACATAATGCTAAACAGTTAATGTGTAACTCCGCTCGTGATACTTGCACTACGGGAAGCGGTTCCTCGTGGTTCCCAGTGGTTCCTTATTGACTTCGGTTCCTCAATGACTATTTTTCTCTAACAAAAAAAATAGTCATTGAGGAATCAAGTAACCAACAGGAACCCTCAGTATCCTACGGAAACCTAGTCATATAGCAACCTTTAGGAACCAGCGGTATCCAGTATATAACTATTTGGTGTCCTGAAGGATCCTACAGGATCCACTAACATGCATTTTCGTAACCATCAGGAACCTTCAGTGACTCTTTGGGACAACAACAGTATCTGATTGGATTTAACATAATGGTAGCGAATTTTCTATTGGACCCAACTCCCGTAATAGACGGCTGCTTTTGGATATGATAGTTTTCATTATTGGCTGACTATTCTTTATTTAACTTCAGAAACTAGTACAAGATTCTATCTTAATCTCTTCTAGTGGTGCGTTTCTTCGACTTCTTTTCAGCTGCATAATTGGTTCTTTTTCCTTTGCTCCTTTTGGTACCTACAGATGCAGTCCGAGTGAGAGCGATGGTCATCTCTGGCACAGTAGATGGGATCGGAAAATCTGAAAAACAAATTAAAGAGCTGTTGGAGGCTACAAGTGTACATCTTACCTTCGTCTTGCTGTGCTATGGAGTCGTCTTCTTGCAAAGATTCGATTGCAGTCTGTTCGTTATGACCAGTTTCTTCAGTGTCAAGGTTCTCTGACACTTGAGGTGTGCTATTAAAGACGTCAGGTACAGTTGATTGTGAAGATCTGTCTCACCTTCCAGATTGCGCCTTAGTACTGGGCCAAGCCTTGGACAAGAGTACAGTACTCCGTTACCAATAGGCACTATTAGTAAGTGGTAGATACTGTTTGTATCTCTAAACCTAATGATGTATCAATCTAGGGTGGCGTCGATGTTTGCATGGGCCAGGCAACAAGAACTTCGGAACAGAGAGGATGCAGAGATCCAAGATGTGTACACACGGCTGAGTGATACCCCACCCAAAGTTGGCAGTTTACCAGAGTTTGCTGCTTATATCAGAACTCTGAGTCAAGAATCGTGCAGGTACTTAAGCGGCTGTAATTTTGTTCAAGCTAATGATATATGGAAATAGAATAAAAGAGTTCAATTCTAGCTATCGCCACAGAGAGACTCGGGAGCGCCTTGCTGCTCAACGGAAGATGGCACTACATTGTATCGCAGACAAATTAATTGGGAAATACAGAGCGGCAGACATTGTAAGGTCATGAAAGGCTGTGGCATAGTTTGTAACAATTGGTATAGCCATTGCAATGGGTACATAAGGATAAGAAAAGAGTGCGCAAGAGAGAAAGACGGTGGATTAGGGCGTTCGAGCAACAAGATACTAGGCCGGCGATAGTAGCGTTTGGCGACGCAGATTTACGGCCGATGCATGGCCAGGCGCCCTTACCAATCAAGGTATGTACAAATCTAAACATGCTGTTGCTAAATCGCATCCTTAGGGTTTCCGCCAAATCCTGTCCCAAAAGGCACTAGTTGTCTGTATTGACGAATACCGAACAAGCAAAGTGTGCAGTATATGCGACAATGAGACGGTCGAAGTTCGTCAGGCCGGGCAGAGGTGTAGACACAAGTTCGTATACATGGTCTTCAGTACGTGTTCATCTGACGCTCATGAAATTGATAGAAAAAAATACCTACGACTTGCAACTGATAAACGAAGAAGACAACGTTGCGTGGACAATGAGAATAATGTGCTCTGCTATTCTTCAGTATGTCCCGCAAGAACAACTTACGGTACTATCAACTTAGCCTGAAATTGTATCATGTACTAACTTGACGATAGGTTTGCAATCGTGGCAGTCAATATTGTATCCGGTACGGATGTGCCAACATTGCCAACATTGCCTTTCGGATACCAATGGAGAACGCCAACTTGTAGGTTCTCAATATATTATAGAATGTCTTCTCATAGTCCCAACAGGTGTGGAATCGAGACGTGAATGCTGGAAAAAACATGCGACGAATACTGGAGGCGTGCATTCGATCTGGATGTAACATTGACTCTCGTCCAGCAGCGCTTCAGAGGCCATCACGACCGCCAGAAACAGTGCAAGAACAAGTTCTCACAGACAGTTAAAGAGCTGTCATCTAGCCTCCTGTTAGGCACGGGTTTCGTACGGTAAGCAGAAACAAAATTTTTCTGACTATCTGTACTGACGTCATTGGGGTGCGCCCGGTGGGGTGCGTGTAGCGGTAACCCCCTCATCTGGTTGATTTCTCGACACAAACTCGAGCAAAGCAGATCATCCACAGATGGAGAAAGTCATATTACATCATTCCAGCTAGAGTGTCATTCGTTAAAGTGGTGGAAGCTTTTCAATGCATATTGCTTTTCTTTAGAGTCTATGTGATTGGGAGATCGTCAGTAGCTAGAGCCGTGAAGGCTAATAGCATAAAACAAATCGATATTTTGTAGGTCCAGCGCGAAGGTCTTGTTATGACAGACAGTAATATTGAATTTTGGATTCATCTGTTGACATGCATGATGCTACTTTGAGCTGTGACAAAATTGGAAGAAGCCAACGTATCCGAGTGGTAAGCGTTATGCATCTCTGTGAAAGTATGCATCGCGATGAATGCCGCCACGGCATTGTCAAACAAATTCGGATTGGGAAAAAAAAGGAAAAGAAACGAAAATAGAACTATTTCCTGCTGCTGGACCAGGTACTTCTTCATCTTCTATCAAGATTTCAGAATGGCTATGTCGAGGCATGCATGAATCCCGCATAGCCGCAATATATGCATGTATCTATTTATTTCTTTCATTCATATCAACTCTTCCTAAAGTCAAAATGTGTACCTTTAAAATGTCTATGCGACAGTCTGACAGCGGCCATTGCATTCATTGTACTGTTTAGGAAAGACGGCGAACAAAGAAAAGGGTAGCGGGTCTATCAGCTGTTGTTTAGGTAATGCTCTAGGTGAACAGCCTCGTTTGGTTTTGTTTATTGGTAACTGTAGCTGACTGCGTCCTCGTGGACGGCTGCAGTGGCACTGTGGTCTGACAATCTGGCAAAATGAATGCTCGTCGTCTAAGTATCGTCAGGTTATTGGATAGATCTAGGTGTGTATATATTTACACGTTGATCATGAACTGAATAAAGAATGTTCTAAAAAAATGTATACGCTTTATTGTGATAAGAACATTTTTATATCATCATGTTTCCCAGTATGTCATGTTGCCATTGAAGCAATAGGGAGCGTTTGTATGGATGCTAATCGCTTCATCCAAGGTTAAGTTACTACTAGGCTGTCTACAAAGTTTCCGCCGGATAATCTTATGATACGGCCGTTGCAGGTATGATTGGAGGCCTGTTGACTGTATCAGGTCTAACTATGATTGCTCACCGGTCTGCGTGTGTTCCCTTGTCGTGATGTCCAGTGGTCGTCAAAAGCATGGATTCTTAATCACACCCTTCCTTTATTTATCATTGCACGGAACCCACCTGCAGTTTCAATGTCCCTGAATATACTTCGGCGTTTTGCTGAAACAAAAATACCTACATTTGTCATGGGAAAAAAAGGTCTTTCTTTACGGGAAGCTGTTCATTCGAAGCAAGTATCGTAGTAGCACCCTGTTTCTTTCCATTCATGCTCTTAAATTTCTCAATTTCATAGGCTTTGGCTATGGTGGGGAGAGAGGGAGACATAGGCCAACGGCTTTTACTTCCGACAGAACGTGGTGATACGTGCGCGCTGCGTCCCTGGGGTTGTGGTTGGCGGTGTGTCAGGACACACAACACGTCCCATATGCGGATAATAAATGCCCGAGGCACGAAGCGATGGTGACATGCTTCACTGTGAGAGGCTGCAGATGGGTTGACAGCTGTACTTAAATGAGAATGCAGAAGACATAGAAAGGACGATGATTATGACGATGGTCATGGCCTGAACAGCCTGGTAGTCTTCCGCATTTCATAGGCACACCAGCCTTTCTATTGACCATAGCTGAACAGCTGGAAGCAACATACTAGGCTTATTTTTACGTGATCGGTCGGGAGACATTGTATCTAGGAGGGGCAAACCTTTTGACTTGCACGCGGCATTTTAAAACCCACACGCTCATATAAACCACACCATTGATAAACCGGCCAGCTATAAAACCAGTATAACTTTGGCTCTTTCTTCTTCTTCTTCTTCTTTTTTTTCTATTAGAAGAAAACATGGTTACCAACACGCTCCAGGCGCCTCTCGATACCCCTACCAATTATTCGAAAGCAACCGCCGCGCAAGAGTGGACCACACCCATCCGTCATCGTGGTCGCTGGTTTAAGGATCCTTATGGCCGTACATTACTCATGCGTGGCGTTAATCTTTGCGGATCGTCAAAGTTACCGACACATCCTTATCCTGGTTCGACCCATTTGTACGATGAAAAATTGTTTTGGGATCACCGGAGTGTGAGCTTTGTCGGCCGACCTTTTCCGCTCAACGAGGCCAAGGAACATTTTGCACGTCTGCGCGCCTGGGGCCTTACCTTGATACGGTTGTTGGTGCCATGGGAAAGTCTAGAGCATGCCGGACCAGGCCAGTACGATGATGTTTATATCGATTATCTTCGTGAGCTCATTGCATTGATGCCTGAGTACGGTTTAAAGTGTTTGATTGATCCGCACCAAGATACGGTAAAAAGATAATAGATACGAAAACGCTTGGTTCATGTTGACCTAAAATTTCCTCCAAAAAATGCCAGTGGTCGCGCTTTTCTGGAGGATCTGGCGCACCTGGTTGGACATTTGAGATTGCGGGGCTAAACATTCGCGCATTTAAAGAAACTGGCGCAGCCTACGTCCATAACACCAATGCCGTTCCGGGTGACCCATTACCTATGGTAAGGAAATGTGTTCTCTTTATACGATCATGTACTAAATAGGTACATTAACAAAAAAAAAAGGTGTGGCCTACCAATTACACAAAGTTGGCTTCATGCACCATGTTTACACTTTTCTTTGCGGGTGATACATTCGCACCGTCACACCTCTACAAAGGACAGTCGATTCAGCAATTCCTGAACGACAGTTTTATTGGCGCTTTCCAGTACCTTGCTAGACGGATCAAAGATTTGGAGGCTGTCATGGGATTTGAAGTAATGAATGAACCGCATCCAGGATATATTGGGGTTAAGGATCTGCACGAATTTGATCCTACTGTCAATCTGATTTTTGGCGATGCACCTACGCCGCTTCAGAGTTTTGCTTTGGGTGATGGCCTTCCACAGACGGTGGGTGTCTACATCAAATCATGGCCTTTCCCAACCAAGCGATCTCACTACCGTGTGATAAACGCTAGTCGCACCTCAGCCTGGGTCGATGGCCAGTCATGCATCTGGCGACAGCACGGGGTTTGGGAAATTGGCAAGGATGAGAAACCGAGGTTACTGGATCCAGCCTATTTTTGCAAGCATCCTCTGACGGGAGAGCCCGTGGATTTCTATCATGATTTTTATGTTCCTTTTGTTAACAAGTACGCTCAGGCCATCCAGAGCGTGAAGAACGACTGGTTCTGCTTCGTAGAACCCCTGGCCAATGAAGTCAGTTAGCTTTGCTGCTCACTGAGTTGAGAGATCTCATATTCCTTGTAGAGAGCGCCCGTCTACACAGAGAAGGACCACCACCATAATATGGTCTACGCTCCTCATTGGTACGATCTCAGCTGCGTTTTCTACAAAAAGTTTGACGGAAGAATGACACATGATGTCCAATGTCTGCAAAACGTAACGTCTTTTTCATCCACCTCCTCGTTTATTCATGGCTACATAGGGAGGTAATGTCCTATCGGCGACTTACTTTGGCCGC
Organism: Saksenaea vasiformis B4078; assembly: GCA_000697055.1. Taxonomy (NCBI): domain Eukaryota; kingdom Fungi; phylum Mucoromycota; class Mucoromycetes; order Mucorales; family Saksenaeaceae; genus Saksenaea; species Saksenaea vasiformis. Next base: position 87,277 of record JNDT01001856.1, on the reverse strand, counting down.
AATGGAGCAAAGAAAAACTACCGAGGTCAAATTCGCAACATCAAGGAAAGTGGTCTGCAGAATATGGGAGAGAAACCGTGTGTTCTCGGCGAAGTGGGAATTCCCATGGATCTGAATGAACGCATTGCGTTTCAAACGGGCGATTACAAAAAGCATATCCACTTTATGGATGCCGTCATTCATGCCCTGGAAACGAATCTCGTGAATTTTGCGTAAGTTGTTGACTGTGCAACGTTGTTTTTTTCTTATAGTAAGCGTCATCCCTTCATCATCAGGTTATGGAATTATGACGTTTGCAATGACAACGAATATGGTGATCACTGGAACGGTGAAAACTTTTCCATTTTTTCACCAGGCACCTTGCGATTGACGAGCGACGACAGCAGTGTAGAATATTCACCTTCCTCAGAAGGCTCAGATACATCTGCTGCGAGTAAGATCCATCCTAGTCGTTTGCACGATGGAGGTCGCGTGCTTGATGCCGCTTTGGTGAGTTACGGTAAAACCAGCGATCACCTGAATAACAATGTTGCCATGTGTAGCGTCCCTATGCGTCAAAAATAGCTGGTATACCAGAATCATCTGAATTCAACATGGATATGCTCGAGTATACGTTGGTTTTCACTCCGTTTGATACAGCTGAAATCAAACAATTGACAGAGGATGGTTATCAGATAGACGATACCTTGGCAACGCAGACCGAAATCTTTATACCCCACTATCATTTCCGGGACGCTCAACTGGATGTACAAGTCAGTCATGGAGAATGGCACTATGCAGCCGAAAAACATACCGTCTATCATCAATATGACCATGGAATGACAGCGGATAGAATCATTGTGAAGATCCGAGCATTGGATACTTCTACGGACAATAATAATGGCGGTGATGGACGTTGCCATATCATGTAGATCGATCAGCATATTTATCTGTAAACAGATCGAAATAAAAGCGAGACTGAGGAAACACTAAGGACGCAACATTGATTACCCACGTGTCTTTTCTTTTGGAGATTAAGTTTGTTTCAAAAAAACCAGGAGGACATGTGAGACGGGCGACACACTCATTTCTAAAAGCGATTTCGCCACCCCCAAATGAAAATCGATTTTACAATCTTTTAAGAGTGAATTTTGCATGTCGCAAAATAGAATTCGCATGCTTACAAATCATATGTGTCTCACAACAACATGAGAAAGTACACTGTTTATTTGTTTTTGATGGCTCTCGTCATCTTCTAGATTTTCAATGATCTCGATAGGAAACAGCAATTCGTCTCTGTTAGAGTATCAAGATGGAATCGCTCGTGCGAAAAGCGTACAAACACTTCTCGATGCTCTTTTGCTCCAGATGGCTCTTCCCAAAGGGCCTGCTCGTATGGCTTATTAGCAATTACTGTCACAGATGCCGTAATCCGCTTGGAATTCGGACAAGCAGTGGCGTGGTATCGCGAATGGGAAATGATTCCCGATAGATAAACGGGGCACCCGCGCCCTCGCTTAGATCCCGACGCATACGACGCATCAAAACAATCATCCCTGTAGGATTGTACAAGGGCTCGCAAAAGGAGCGTGCTAACTTGTCTCGAGAAAATTCTTTTGAAAGTGGAGGAAGAGGAGATTGTGGATGTCACAGAAACTCAGTGCGCGGATCCTGTTACTACTTGTTGCAAGTAATTTAAATATGTGCTTCTGGAATCCATCTCGCGTTATTTTTTTCCCGGGAATCTTGATATTGTTTGGGCAAATGTGAATTTACGGATCGCCGAGATTACCATTAAATTTTTTTTCCCTAGTGTATTATAATTAGGTGTTGTTTCTCATGTTCGCCATTGAATGATGCATTCTAAACTACGCCGTTATAGGCAAAGGGTGACATTAACGGAGTATGTTGAATTTATGTCCTTTATCATGACCTTTCGTTTGAATCATGATGTTTTATTGGTATACCGTATATGCTGCGCTTTATGCCCATATGGAAAGCAGAGCTATCAAGAGATATCACGGTTTGTTCCGTCGTCTTTTCTATTTGCAGGCTTTAGCAAGGTACAATCGCTTTTGAACAATTATCTGAAATGATCTTCTTGCGCTTCTCGGCGGAGGATACACGAATGGCTCTACTGTTTAGATGTCCCCTCATATGACTTGGCTTATCTTTTAAGCCGTACGAAACTTGCCGACAGCGGAGACGATCGCCAAGCGATTCTTAAGCAGTCGCTTGCAAAAAATCTCTTCTTTTCCTGGTCCATACGGAGCGTAATCGCTTGATGGAAGTTTTTTTCCCTACAGAATGGCATAGGTGCTTCTCGCATTGTGGACGCACATAGCTTTTTAATCCAAAGTCTCCCTTGAACTTACCGTTTTAAGGGCATAAGTCTCCTCGTCAATGGCGTTGTCCGTTGACTCGGGCCTTCTGTGCTCATTTTTCAACCGTACCTTGCCTATCTCGTTTTCAAATATTCAATAAATGGGGGAGTATCCTCTGAGTTCTGTAAGATAAGGCTTTTCAGGGACGGGAAATCTTTATTTCTGAGAAATGCGGAATTTACCACTGTGGGGGGAGGGCGAAATTCGCACATGGGGGAGAGTAGCTGCGAAAATGATTTTCATTGGGGGAGCAAAATTGCTAACTGGAAATAAATTTAAAGCGGCGCTTTTCAGTCACCGGCGAAACGTAACCAAAAAAGAAAAAACGTTAACCGACGGGAGAAAAGAGGGAACGTTGAAAGTACCCAAAAATATAACGTTGACAATTGAACGACGATAAAAATTTTGAAGGGATTTTTTTTATAAAAAAAAAAAAAGAAGATTTCTGTAGGTGAAGGTAATAGACGGGATCGAACTGGAAAAGGAAAAAGTATGATCCATACTCAAACCGAAAAGGTGCACATGCATTGGTCCACCAGATCCACATCCCGCAAACAAAAAGCACAAAATTTTTAATGTGGACCCTTTTTGTTTTTATATAATTATCCTTTTTCCTCGATACCCTTCTCTTTTTATTTCTTTGTGGACCTCTTTTATTACTTTATTATTTATTTAGACATTATGGTCTCGACAATGGATATCAAGTTGGGTGGTTCTTGGACCATGGATGATCTTTTGCAACGCGCAGAGTCTCCCGAGGCTGATCCCGGTCTGTCCTCGTCGATGTCTTCTATCAGGGGTTCCTATCATCATGGCAACAGTGACCATAGCGACTGTTCCTCCTTAGATACACCATCCTCCTCTGCTACTCCTACACCCTCTGCTACAACTACCATGCCGATGCCGATCAAACACTCGCACCACTCGGGCTTTGCCGGCCTACGAATGACTCGAATTGATGATGGCTGTTACCATGACAACTCCGTCGATGGCATCGCCGTAGAAGAAGAAGGAAGCCTGCCCCGCGATGCCTCACGCAGTAGCCCAAGTATCCGAAGCACCTCTTCCTCCATCTCAAGCAAGCTCAGTCGATCCTTCAGTAATCTTCTCTCGTCGTCCTTTAAAAGGAAACACAAACGTTTGGATGGCGAAGAATGTCTTCAGGACAAGTACGGAGACTACATCAGACGCAAGACCATTGCGTTGAAGAAACGAGAAAAGGTAGCCACAGGTGCCACCGCTGTCATCCGTCTCGTTCAGCAACAACAGCAAATCTTCGCCGTCAAAGAATTTAAGAAACGGGAGAAATCCGAGTCATCAGAGGAGTACGAAACCCGAATGCGGAACGAATGTTACCTCAGTGTCTCCGTTTCGGGTCATCCCAACGTCGTCGAAACGCGCGAACGGATCAAAAATGAACGCGGTCGCTGGTGCCTGGTTATGGAATACGTAAGTAAAAGCCATGATAAAAAAATTAAAAAAAAAAGACGACGACGACGACGACGAAACCGTACTGAATTTCTCTTTTCTTTTTTTTTTCCTCTCGTTGACAGTGTGAAGGAGGCGACCTTTTCTCTCTTTGTCAAACTGAACATATGGATAGCCAAGATCGGGCGTGTTTGTTTAAGCAACTTTTAAGAGGTCTGCAACATCTTCATCAGCATAACGTGGCCCACCGGGATATTAAGCCGGAAAATTTACTACTTACCAAGGGTGGTGGTACACTCAAGATCGCCGACTTTGGAGTGGCATCGAGCCCTGCCAACGCATGCTATGGATGGTGTGGATCCGAACCTTTTTGGAGCCCAGAAATGTGGACACTCAAGACAAAGGACTCTGTGTACGACGGTCGGACTCTCGATGTGTGGAGTGCTGCTATCACGTTTTTCTGTCTTTGTAACTTGCTGCCTTTTGACTGTGCCTTTTACAACGCCCTTCCTCAACCGCCACCTAAGGGTGCTGACCCAGACTCGCCAGCAGCCATTGCTAACAAAGAACTTAACGGAGGATGTCCTCTTTACGGACGCTACCACGAAGAGCGGGCAAAACTCGGCGCACACCGGTGCGATCTATTCAAAGATTTGTCGGAGGATGAACGAGAGTGCTTGGCTGGAATGCTAGATCCCGATCCCTCAACACGATGGACTGTCGACGAGGCCTTGGCATCAAAATGGCTATCGCCCATCGAAGTGTGTAACGACGGCGTTTTATCCAACGGTTGGACACATAGCCATCGTTGCAAATAATTAATCCACCAAACGCATCACTTATCTTTTCGCATACACATACACAAAACATACACTCGTAAACCTCCCTATGTCTTTGATTATTTACATACAACCTTTACCTCCTTTTTTTTGTATTATAGTTTAATGCTTTTTTGTTCCATATCTCCTAATAATAACAAGTCTTTCAGCGTTGTGAAGAACATTTTGTATCGAATTTTGAGGTCCATCTCTATTGATCGTCAGACGCAGATTCTTCGCTTTTCGTTCAAGGCTATGTCAGAGGATGTTGCGACTCTGCTGGACTCGTGATACCAGAGTGTTTCACTTTTTGGGGGTTGATGAGGACGTGGAAAGATGTCCAGAATGCCTCTTTCACAATATGTACATGTATATCGTCATTGCTGCAAGCTGAACATACTTTTTACGAAATCGTCTATTCCATAACAATACAATGGCCTTGTTCTATCATTATGAACGTTCGAGAACCTAACCATATACCTTCCCTATCGTTCCGCTAAACTTTGCAGCTCCATATGTGATCAACAGAAGTTTCTTTGTTATGTGGGGGATCTAACTGTCTTCGACTCATTTCTGTTCGTTGGTTTCGGACGACAGCAACTTTTATGAGTGATGATGGTAATTCTCTTCTTGTGAGTTTCATAATGGTTAGTTATTAAGGACATCCTGTCTTGATCGATGTGGTTGCCCTGGAGGACTCAGCTTGGATATCGACCATACAGCACTGTTCATTGGATTGCAGTTTATTGTACTCTGGATAAGTATTGCGTCCATTTTGCTGGTTAGTCAGATCTGCGACAAGCACTTAACGTCATATCCCATTCTCTTTTTTCTTTTCCTCAATCTTCATATGTCCTTTAACATTGGCCAGACTACGATAGATGTCGTCATCGTTTCGACCGTCCCTCGCAGGAAGTGGCTATTTGGAAGGATAGCAGCGCAACTACAGATAAATTCTACCAGCTATTGTTCTCCGAGGTTGTTTATTATTTTATTTTATTAAGCAACTTGATACGTGTTTCAGTATTTATCAGAAAAGATAAATAAGAGACGTTGTCGATAGACACAAGGGTTAAAGGGTTACCATTCAACAAAGGAGTCTAACCCTTAGACAGATTTTTTGCCATTATCTTTGGTCCCGTGTTGGAGTGCAAAACAGAGCGTATGAAGAGAAAGAGATTGCGTAGTTCTCGAGTGATGGGCTCGTGGGGTCGGGAAAAATAAGAATCTTACCGGAAATAGAAGAATAAAGTCTATGACTTGGGTTACATCAGGTAGAGGTTGACTTGGTAATGCGGCAAGACTATATCATATTTGTTCAAAGTTTAGCGATGCAACGTACATGACTACTACCGCTATTCATGCAGGTCAGTTGCTTCAGTTTTTGGCAATGTCGCGTGAGCGCCTAAAATTGTTATGAGTCTAGCAATGCGTGATCTGTCTTATCGAGTTATTTAGCGACATCACTCACTTTTATCACAATTTCCTGCGTTCCATTTACTCACCACTTGGACAAGTATAAAAGATAAACATAAACTAACCTAAGCTAAGCTAATAAATAAGAACACAGGAAAAGAAAAGAAATAAAGAAAGACATGTCCGCCAAAGGAAGATTCAAGAAATAAAAAAACGAATCTAGAGGTTACAGCTTGCTACCACACACCTATCATACCACTGCCACATCACTACCACATCACTACCACGTTAGGCACTGATTGCTTTCTGATTGCCACGTGCTTGCCAGACATCGCCATGTTACTTACCTGTAAACGCAATCTGCCTGCCACGTCCATGCCGTGTTCACGCCACATAGCTACCAAATCGCTGCCACACACACTTGCGGAAGGACTTTAGAGTTCGGGGCGCCCCAAGAAGGACGAAACGCTTCGATTGACATGGTACATAAGGCAGAAAAGTATGTCCGTTGGTACATCTCTCGAGAGCTGTTACAATCTCCAGTACGCTTAGTATGCCAAAGGGAATGTAGCAAACCAACAGGTAGTTCGAAAATACCAGCGTCAAAAGTACACCATGGATACCCGCTTACCCAAAGCTTGCCCACATTGCATATCACACAAGTAGTGCTACACGATCACCCCGTAAATCTGTTTGAGAAAGAGCGCTGCATTGTCATTTCATATAGTCCTGGCAGCGTATCAGATGTATCGAAATCATGAGGTATGCCCAGCTGTGCAATGTGATGTGCAACTAGGTACCTTCAGGTATTAGATATGCTTCACAAGCGGTGCATACATTAAGACTAAAAGCTTTTTTTCTTTGGAGATGGGTTTTGTATTGCGTGAAACTACTGTATTTTGAAGAGATGCCTGCGTTCGCTAAGCATTGTTTTGCATTAACGCCAAACACATCTTGTCTTGAGAAGCAGTAAACTGTTGTTTCGGGCGTTAATCTTTGCATTTCAACCCAAAAAGTAAATCATCCTTCAAGGTGAATGATACAAGTTTATAGAAATTGTGAAGGAAAACGTAGCAAATTGGACGAATTAAGAAAGCGTAGTCGATGCCTTCCTTAGCGCAAGCTTGACTTTCCATGGAACGTTGGAATCATTTTGAGCGGCGTACGTGTTTGTGCTTTCTCGCTTCCTATAAACCGGTGACCTCGGACACTAGTACTGCACGAGAGGCATGGCCCCTAGATTTCCATAGATTCAAACAATATGATCGTGGACTCAGACCTCTGGGTAACCCCCGCATCTCAGTCTTCTTTTCTGCTGCTGGCGCAGTTTCAGCACCCGACATTAACCACACAAAGCCAAATTCTGTCTGCCGATTAGGAGTGCGTATACGGCAGAATTTTCGTTGATAGAGTAGATTCTTAGATCAAATTACCAAAATGAACGACGTTACTATTATTACACGATAGGGAGCCTTTGTCAATTCCTTTGTGGACACGGGTGGAATTTAACCTTCGCTTTCCACTTCCGTTTTCCTCCCATTAAAGGATAAACGTTTTCGCAGGTCGATCCTTCACATGGTTTAGGCGAGAAAGCACATGGTAATGAGCAAGTTCCTTCATTGCTTTGAACTGCAGAAGATATTACCGAAATCGGTACCTGTCTTGAGACGTTGTACAAAACAAACAAGCATAGCAAGATCGTCGTACCAGGGTCGGACGAGAACACATGTAGACAGAAATAAGAAAATAGTTTTCGAGCAGATTCAGAAAGGCTCCAACATGAGCCCTTCACTCTTTTGCTTCAGGACAAAACAGATGAAAAAAAATGAATAACTTTTAATAGAATAGTAATCTATATGTCACATGTCTGTGCTGCTATCATGGCTGTTTCCCACCACAGCCTGTTTACCCTTATTTGGTTTCACCATTACCGTTTTTTGCTCAGCAAGTATACCCATAATATGTTCTATGGCCTCCTGGTTCTGTTGCGCAAGTTTCGTCAAAGCTCGCAATTGTTTTAAAATTTCTTCGTTTGTGTCAAGGTTAGGTACAATCGCTGCAGGAGGCGGGGGTGCATGTGGAGGTTCTATGTATTGTTAAAAAGGCGAGCATCAATCTACCATTTCTTACCTGTGCGTTCCCGTATATCGTCATCTTCATCTGCCCCACGATTTGCTAATACATAGGTATTATAGTAGCGACGCCTTCGCATGGATTCCCAGACAACAGTAAAATTCCGTCCCACAATAATGGATGGTAAGGCGATCAACTAAACTATTGTATCAGTTTTTTTCCATCTGAGAAATTTCTGTTCCTTACCAGAACACCAAACATCATCGCAGGAAAAGTCACCAATTTTCCAATAAATGTACTTGGTACCATATCGCCTATGCGTCTTTTCTGTTAGTGGATATCGCCTGTGCTGCCGTTCAACAAACCAACTCACCGTAACCAGTCGTTGTGATTGTCACCAGTACAAACCAAAATGCAGCCGGAATACTGTCGAATGAGCTAACAAAAGGAAAATTTATAAATACCTCCCTATGTCTGGTATACTACTATTTGGATATTCCTTACCTTGGATTTCCATCGGGATTAACAAAAGTTTCCAATTTTTCGTCCCATACGCCACGCTCGGCAAAGTACAGCAATGTCGAGAATAAGACAACACATGTTACCAAAAAGAAAAATAAGGCCGAGAGTGCGTCGCTTGATCGTTTAAGAGCAACCACCATGACTTCAATAGTCATGATAATCGCATTGGAATATTTGTATGTTTTGAACAAACGCAGAAGACGAAATAATCGTAGAATCGTGAATCGGAATTCATAAGTCTTTGTTGAATCATATCACTCGTCGTTTAGCCGCAATGATTTTTTTTCCCTGCCCCTTTTCCTTTCTCTTACCGTATCTCGCTTGGCCAGTAACTCGATATAAAATGGTACAATCGAAATAAAATCAATAACAGAAAGAGGGGCTATCTCCAGTATCATGAATGCTTCTATCCTGAATGAAGAGGATATAACTTACATAAGAAGAATTTTCGTAACATCTGGAATGAATCCGAATGCGCAAATACGCGTAAAAGGTATTCAAACGTAAACAAAGCGACCATCGTCGACTCTAGATTAAACCTATCAAATGCTTATCATTAGTTTTTCGACAAGGAAGAGGCAAAGAGCTGTGATGAAAGGAGGGATCACTTGCCAAACGCGGTTACTTTCTTTGGATCGAAAGGCTGGGATGGTTTCGATAGTGGTCATGACAGCGCTCAGGACAATAAGGACAGAAACAATAACGTTGATCCAAAAAGCAGCGTTACTACTGGATGGTTCTTCTAGTAGAAGATAAAGTTTTTTCTTAAGATCATTGGTCATGTCATGTACGGTGTCGTCTTCTCCTCCAGGGTGATCATGAGTAGGGATATCATTATCTAGAGGAGGTTGACTTCGCCCTTCATTGACAAGTGCTGAAAGTGAGACCCAGCCGTCGGGTTGTTGTCCGAGACGTTGACGTGTAGATGGAGCCACAGTTGACCTAGGTGGGGACGGAGGGTAGTGACGATCGTCCGGTGTCATCTTTTCATCGTCAACCTCATTGGTCGATGACATCTCAATGGCATTAGCATCTTCGCCTATAGATTCTTCATCATTATTTATTTTGGCGAACTTGGCCGGTTTGGTGCGAAATATTCCCATGCGAAGAGCAAAGGTTGCACGGGTAAAAGATATAAGAACTAAAAAAAAACATCCTCAAAAAAATAAATATCGTCTCCGGGATCGGAAGTGGGGAGAAAGGGTTTTTACGGTGTGTGTAAATTGAATCTATCCATTTGTTAAAGAGAACCTAGAATGCCCTTTTTCTCACAGTATTCCATTGAATTCCAACCGACTGTGCATAATTTCAGGACATGTTTGTTGATTTACAACACCTTTACCCATTTACCCCTTTTCCTTTACCCGGTAACTGACATTGCAGCATGATACCATTTGATCTCATCTCTCTCTGTTCACGTAGGTAGTTGCTTTATAGATCTTCATCATTATTATGGTTCCTACAAGTCTCGGAATACTGCCGAAGACAAGGTTCACAGGGACTATGGTTACTACGTCGCACCATACGAACTAACCATCTTCCCTAAAATACCTTCTCGTATTCTTATCATCATTTACTCTAACTAAGCATCATTTAAAAGCATGGAGGGAATAATCACTAGAAAGTAAAATCTCATTAAAACTGAAAAAGCGAGCAGTAAACAACATATTCACATAATCATAAACCAAAACGTTGTATTACTAATCCACAAATTCTCCTTTCCTCTAAAACAGATCGAAGAACCATTAAAAAAAGTAAAAAAGATAACATGATCATTTCAATCGACTAATTCATATAGGATAATAGGCAGTAACGATGTGTAGTGGCTTCACGAAATAGAGTGAGACAAAAGAGGTTCTCCGGATCGGAACGACTAGGTTTTAATGCCCGCCATTGTGCGGCATTCTCCACTATATTTCGTTTTACAAAGTGTACTCTTGGACAGCCTCTTTTTTTATCCTCACCAATGGCTCTTTCATTGCGCGGTACTCTTAAAGGTAGGTGATTGATAGAGAAACAGAGAGAAATGGATGGATGGATGGATGGATGGAAGGAACCGATACTAAAATCTTTGTCTTTTTTGTTAGGTCACGGCAACTGGGGTAAGCTCGAAAACGCGTTGCGCGCTTGTACCTTGACAGCAGAACATCCATGCTCAGTATTATATTATTACTTTAGTTACTGCCATCGCTACCACCTCTGAGGCTCCTGATATGGTCTTGTCTGCCTCCCGCGGTAGGATTGAAGTTTCCAAATGAATGCATTCGCTGAACGTAGAACTTTTTCTGTTTTTTTTTCTCTTTGATTTTCAGACAAGTCCATCATCGTCTGGCATCTTACCAGGTAACTATTTCAGCATATTGGTGAAGGAATTTAGCATAGTAACCCTCTTTGGCGATGTGTAGAAATGAGGTTGAATACGGTGTCCCCCGTAAGTCTCTTTTGGGCCACAACCACTTCGTTGAGGACCTTGCTATCTCTTCCGATGGTCAGTTCGCTTTGTCTGCCTCGTGGGATAAGACCCTCCGTTTGTGGGACTTGAACACCGGTACCACTACCCGCCGCTTCGTTGGCCACACCAACGATGTCTTGTCTGTCTCTTTCTCGGCCGACAACCGTCAGATCGTCTCCGGTTCTCGTGACAAGAGCATCAAGTTGTGGAACACCCTTGGTGAGTGCAAGTACAACATCACCGAGGATGGTCACTCCGAGTGGGTCTCTTGCGTCCGCTTCTCTCCCAACCCTGCAAACCCCGTCATCGTCTCTGGTGGTTGGGACAAGATCGTCAAGGTCTGGGATCTTACCAAGTTCAAGCTCAGAACTAACTTCATCGGTCACAACGGCTATGTCAACACTGTTACCATCTCCCCCGATGGCTCTCTTTGCGCTTCCGCTGGCAAGGACGGTGTTGTCATGCTTTGGGATTTGAACGAGTCCAAGCACTTGTACTCCCTTGAGGCTAACGATGTTGTCAACGCCCTTACCTTCTCGCCCAACCGCTACTGGCTTTGCGCTGCCACCGCCTCCTCCATCAAGGTCTGGGATCTCGAGACCAAGACCATCGTCGATGACCTCCGTCCCGAATTCAGCCAGCTTGGCAAGAGAAAGGCTCGCGATCCCGAGTGCTTGTCTGTCGCCTGGTCCGCTGATGGCCACACTTTGTTCTCTGGCTACACTGACAACCACATCCGCGTCTGGCAGGTGACCCACAACCTCTAAAAAAACCACACTAGCCGTGTCTTTTGGGTAGAGTTTGCCATTTTCCTCCGCTTAATAAAAAAATGAGATGAGTTCTCTTCATTTTTGTGCCATCAACTCAATGAACAATAGCAAACGCTAGGTTTTTTTTTTCCAATCATGCTTTTCCCTTTGTTTCCTTATATATATATATATATATGTATAGGAGGGATGCTGTTCTTCTATTTCGCTTGATATGTGTGCATCATGATAAGTTTTCTTCTTCTACGAGTACCGTTTATGCACAAAACAAAAAGGAGGGGAGAAAGACGGAGGAAAGAAAGGACAGAGGATTGAACTTATTTAGACTCTGCAGTTGGTGAATGCGGTGACCAGGATATCAGAAGCGCCAACTTCAGTTAATCGATCCATGATCTCGCCCTTTTCCTTCTTCTCAATCATCGAGGACACAGCGACCCATCCTTCGTGCGAGTCAAGGGACGACACGGTAGCACCTTGACGGCCGGGTGTAATCTGCACGGCCTTGCTAAGGTTGCTACGGGGGATGTTGTAGGTGCAAAGGACATATTTGTTGGCGGTAATGACACCACGGATGCGGGAGGCAATTTTAGCAACGAGATTGGCATGCGAGGAGTTTCGGTTGGCGATAAGAACAGACTCCGTCGTCATCAATGTATGGATATCGTGGAGGCCAGCTGCACGCATAGTTTCACCCGATTCTAAAGGAAAGGAAACAATTAAGCATAAAGAAAACACCAAATAGGAGCAAAGCATTTACGTACCAACAAGATCAACTGTATAACACAAAAAGAAAAAGGAAAGAGAGAGACAGAGAGGGAAAATGGGTCAGTCGTCTCTCGCTGGTCATTTCGTTGAGCACTTAACTGATACCATCTGCAAGGCCAAGAGCACATGCAGCTTCAACGGAACCAGAGACGTAGTTAATGGTGGTCTTTGTTCCGTTTTCTTGGTCCAATTTATCAAAGATTTTACGTGCAAATCCATCAAAACTGGTAACAATGCGTTTGCCCACAAGGGATTCCAAGGTCTGGTAGTCGCCCTTAACAGGAACCTGAACACAAAGACGGCATTTGCCAAATCCAAGCGGCATAATTTCGTCAACTTTATCGCCAACTTCGTTTTCCATCACCATATCTTGTCCAGTAATACCCAGATCCACATTTCCCTCAGCAACATATTTAGGAATATCTGCAGCAGGCAAGAAAATAAGAGCAATGGGGAGATTGGTGCAAAGCGCGATGTCTTGACGCGTCTTTCGGTTGAAATGGATATCAGAACCGGTCAGCAATTGCAAGCATTGTTCATAGAGACGACCCTTTTTGGGCACAGCAAATAAAAGTCTGTTGTCAAGATCTTTCACGTAGTCCATCGCAGGCTGAAACAAAGAAAAGGTAGACGAGACGATCTCACCTATTTTTTTTTGTTTGTGTCCCCGATAGCAAGTCACTGCTTGTTCATTCTGAGTCAAAAAAAAAGTTGCCATGTTTGCATATCAAAGACATTGTGTCGGCTGCATTCCTGAAATGGTTTGCAACCGTTTCTAAGAAAGGTATAAATTAGCAACCCACGCACTCAGCGTGTGTTTCGTGTCCATCATTTCATTTACAGGAAGGCCAAAGAAGGGAAGGGTTCAGATATGGGTGGCGTGCTGATCCATTGGTCTGCATCAGGTGTGGCATGTTATCCGTGCTCGATGTTTAGAGATGGTGCCATCTTTCCCAAAAGCCTTTAGCTGCAGGCAACTGCAGCTTTTCGTACTGCTGTATTAAGAAAAAGAGGAAGACATTAGGATCTGATTATCTTGCCAAAAGTGGAAATGAAAAAGCGGAGATTTTAACTTCAAATGGACGCAGGTTTCCCAAGATATCATCGTCGTTTACACTTCACCAGGCGGATGTAGGATTTAAGTAAGCGCGTGATTGTTGGGTGATCCACAAGCCCATATATGTCGTTAGAGTGGCAACTTTTTTTCTGATTAGCAAACGAAAGTTTGTTCTCCTTACATGGCATTTGACATGACAAGGGATAATAACTGCGTCGAACCTTACGTAAATGCCCTCTTTTCAATTGATTTGTATTGATGAATGACTGAAGGATTACTGCACACTGGTTGATGATGAACCCTTGCGATAATCTGGATCGCCTCCATCTAGCGGAGTATATACATCATCTCATCGCGATTGCCATTTTTGGACTCTCCACGGCATAAATGATCGCAAGGCTTAAAAGGCAAAGTTTCATTTTCTCTCAACGTTTTCCAATCCGTAACTTTCTTTTCTTTTATTGTCCTTTCCACCATTATGGTATATACAACCTCAACAACAAATGCATCAAGCGGCACCGATTATATCCAGCAATGGAAGTCCCGTCTACATAACTTATCCGACTTGCTGGTGCCAACGGACTACCCAAGACCGCTTCCCCAAAAAACTGTGGAGAACGTTCAAGCCTTTGAGTTGTCAGAACAGACATTGTTAAGTGTTCTCCAACTTTCAATGGCTTCTCCAAACAGTAGGCCGACTGCTTTTTCCGTCTTATTGGCTGCCTTTGCCGTTCTTCTTCAACGTTACACTGGGGACGAAGAGTTTGCAGTTGGTTCCTCCTCTCCATCCGGCAATCCTCTCGCCTTATGCCTACATGTTAATCCAAAGAATGCGTTTAATGAGGTTGTGTCCATGGTTCATCAGGTAAGAAAAAGAAAAAAAAGGAACGGTTACCATGGGGGAACGGGTCTAAACAATGGACCGTCTGTTTAGGTGGAAGCAGAAGCTCTGTCGCAGGAGATTCCATTCGAACAGTTGGTGGAGGCATTGGACAAAGGCACAGATCCTGATTCTCGAAGACCTCTTTTCCGTGTGCGTTTTTACAATGAGACGGATACGCCATCCCCAGAACAGTTATCCTACACATCCGCAAGCTCTGACTTGACCATCTTCATTACTTCTCCTGAGACCTCCACTTCACTACGTACATCCTTTTTGCGTCCAATCTCCATCCGCGTGGTGTACAATCAGATCCTCTTCTCTCCACGACGCATCGAGTATATTCTTACCCAGATGACCACGATCCTGGAAAACGCAGCCAAGGCGCAAGACCTTGCTGTTGGGCAGATCCCGCTGTCAGACGTCGGTGCAGCCGATTCACCGTTGCCAGATCCCACGGCTGATCTGCATTGGTCTCTGTGGCGAGGTGCAATCACCGATGTGTTTTCAGATAATGCAAGGAAGCATCCCGTCCGACCTTGCGTTGTTGAATCGTTGGACGATGGTTCGACTGTCACATACAATTATCAGCAAATTCATCAGGCATCTAATACTGTTGCCCATTATCTTGTTCAGAACGGAATACAACGGGAAGATGTAGTCGTTATCTATGCCTATCGCGGGGTCGATTTAGTTGTATCCATCATGGGTGTTCTTAAGGCGGGTGCGACGTTTAGTGTGATCGGTAAGTTGGGGAGGGTTTCTTTAGTGTCGACAACAGAAAGCTGATGCTCGTTTTCTTTCAGATCCTGCTTATCCTGCGGCAAGACAGGAAATCTACTTATCCGTCGCGAAGCCTCGCGGTTTGATTGTGATCCGTCGTGCAGGACAGATTGCTGACTCGGTACGTCAGTACATCAAGACAGAACAACATGTCGTATGCGAGATCCCTAGCCTGCAAATGGATACCGATGGTTCCGTTTTCGGTGGTCAGCTTGCAGATGGCTCTGGCGATGTCTTGGACGGCGTGAGAGCAAAGGCTCCCCAAGACACAGGCATTGTCATTGGTCCCGATAGTATCGGCACGCTGAGCTTCACCAGCGGTAGCACGGGCATTCCAAAGGGTAAGGATACAAGCAAGAAAAGAGAAGCATGGAAATAACCTTCACCTTTGCTTTCTTATATATAGGTGTCCGTGGACGTCATTTCTCCTTGACGCACTTTTATCCCTGGATGGCAGAGACCTTTGGTATTTCCAGCGAAGACAAATTTACCATGTTGTCCGGCATTGCCCATGACCCTATCCAACGTGATATTTTTACTCCTCTCTTCTTTGGTGCTCAGTTACATGTTCCAACCGCTGAAGATATCGGCATCCCTGGACGATTAGCCGAATGGATGCAACGCTCTCAAGTCACCATCACCCATCTCACGCCAGCTATGGGTCAACTCTTGTCATCGCATGCTCAGACGGAGATCCCAGCTCTCCGGAACGCGTTCTTTGTTGGCGATATCCTAACCAAGCGTGATGCAGCCCGTATTCAAAAGTTTGCTCCTAACGTCGCCGTCATCAATATGTATGGCACAACCGAGACCCAGCGATCCGTATCCTACTACGTGGTGCCTTCTCGTTCAAACCACCCCGCTTTCTTAAGTTCACAGAAGGAAGTCATCCCTGCAGGAAAGGGTATGGTGAACGTGCAGCTCTTGGTCGTCAATCGTCATGATCGAACGAAGATGTGTGCTGTCGGCGAGATTGGCGAGATTTACGTCCGTGCACCTGGTTTATCTGAAGGCTATCTTGAACTCCCTGACGCTACCAACGAGAAGTTTATTTGTAACTGGTTTGTTAACAATCCTAATGAGGAGGACAGCAACGCAGTAGAAGCGGTTGTGAAGGGTGATGATTGGAAGGCATTCTGGAAGGGCAAGCGTGATCGTATGTATCGATCCGGTGATCTTGGCCGCTATCGTCCGGATGGTAATGTCGAGTGCACGGGTCGTGCGGATGACCAGATCAAGATTCGCGGTTTCCGCATTGAGCTGGGTGAAATTGACACCCATCTGTCACAGCATCCTTTGATCCGAGAAAACGTGACCTTGGTCCGACGTGACAAGAACGAAGAGCAGACCTTGGTAGCTTATTTTGTCCCTGTCCAAGACATCGACTCTGGGTTTGTTAGTGCTACAGACGAAGCAGATGATGAAGAGAATCATGATAATCCTGCCGACGTTCGCTCTCGTCGCAAGTACCGTGAACTGATCCGAAACGTGCGCGACTATCTGAAGAAGAAATTGCCAACCTATGCTATTCCCTCTGTCTTTGTCCCTCTCGTCCGTATGCCGCTCACACCCAATGGAAAGGTTGACAAGAACGCTTTGCCATTCCCTGACACTGCACAGTTCCAGAATAAGCCTGAGCAACAACCTGCAGCTAAGCTTCTCAACATGAACCCGAACGAACAGGCGATCCACGACATTTGGCAAAAATTGCTACCCTCACCCGAACCAGTGATTGGTTTGGATGAAGATTTCTTTGATATCGGTGGTCATTCTCTGATTGCTACTCGGCTGATCTTTGAAATCCGACAGAGATTCCAGGTGGATGCGCCGCTAGGTCTTGTTTTTGCCGAGCCTACCATTCGTGGATTAGCCCAACAAGTCAGCAAGCTGCAGGAGAGTGACCTGTTATTGGCAGAACAGCAACCACAAGAAGCTGCGAAGCCAGCGGAGGCAGCAAAGGAGAAGCAGACAGTCGATTACAGCGCGGATGTGGACATTCTGGCTTCCGAGTTCCTTCAGGCGTCCTATGATCCATTGGTTGTTTCCGAGGGAAGACGTACATTTGTGCTGACGGGAGCCACGGGTTTCCTTGGTGCATTTATTCTCAGCAAGTTACTGGCACATGCTCAGACGCGGGTGATCTGTATCGTTCGAGCAAAGGACAGCAAGGCAGCCTACGCTCGTGTGAAACAAGCAGCTGTTGGCCACCTGGTTTGGCAGGAAGAATGGGAGAAAGACAGCCGCATCGAAGCACTCTGTGGTGATTTGGCAAGCGATCGTCTCGGTCTTTCCGAAAGTGACTGGAAACGCATGGTGACAGAGGCAGATGGTGTGATCCACAATGGCGCTCTTGTGCACTGGGTTTATCCGTATCAGAAACTGCGCGGACCCAATGTGGTTGGCACGTTATGGGCAATGCGTCTGGCTTCGGAAGTCAAGCAGAAATCCTTCCATTTTGTTTCATCCACATCCGTGCTTGACACACCACACTACGTAGAGTTTGGTGAGCGTCAACGTGTTCTGGAAAGTGACGGACTGGAAGGCTCTCGCACAGGACTTGATTCTGGCTATGGCCAATCCAAGTGGGTAGCGGAACGACTTATCATGGAGGCAAGGCGTCGTGGTATGCCTGCCACAATTATCAGACCCGGCTATATCCTAGGTGATTCACACACAGGCGTGACCAACACGGATGATTTTATTTGGCGTTTACTCAAGGGTTGCATCGAACTGGGCTACATTCCGTCCATTTCCAATAACGTCAACCTTTGCTCTGTGGACTACGTTGCTTCCGTCGTAGCATCTGCAGCCTTGTATGATCAAGAAGCAAGCAAACTGGGGGTCTTCCAGGTGACACATCCCGTCAACTTCTCGTTCAACCAACTGTTTGGTACTTTGCCGACATTTGGCTACACTTGTCAGCAGACAGAGTACATCGACTGGCGAAACAAATTGATGGAGTACACGTTACAAGCAAAAGATCACTCTCTCTTCCCGCTGCTTCATTTTGTTTTGGACGACCTTCCGACGTCCACCAAGAGCGCGCAGTTGGATGACACAAACACGCAGACCATCTTAGCCAAGGACGGCATTCAGTGTCCACTCATGGGTGATGACCTTCTCGGTCTTTATTATGCTTATCTCATCAAAGCTGGATTCTTACCCACACCAACACTGGCGCCACCACATGCAAAGGCTTTACCGACATTGGACATGACGGTGACTCTTTTGAAGCGAAGTGGTGCCCAGCATTAAACGAATCGAAATAGACTAGCCACCTTTATTTTTTCTTTGTACAGTTTTCCCGCATAAAACAAGTTTTGCTTTTCTTTACCCACATGCGTAGTCTATCATTAAGTCATAAGTTATGACTCGGATCTCTCTTTCTATTTGGATCATATTGAGTACTTTAAAGAAGCGGTATTTAATTAATTCTCGGCGATGGAACAAAAGTACAATGATAAGCCTCCTTATCGACCGATTCTCTGGTGGTTAATTGTGTTCAAGTATATGATAAACGGTCATTCGACTGGCTTTCTGTTCTGCTGGTTCGTAGCAAAATCAATGCTAAAGTGCTCAACGCTATTCCCAAGAATTGGTAGAAGGTCGACGATCGCCATTTTGGCGCACCATTTCAAACGACTACTCCGCCTAAGATAGTCATCCTGCCACTGTCGATTCGGGGTCCGAGGAACATATTCTCCTCTAGCGGCGTTCATCAAATTACAGAGTCGCAATAAGCGCTTTTTCTTTTTAATCCTTGCTCTCTTCAGCTTAACAAGTCCATACTTTGTCTCGTTTCATGCCGCTCTAATCAATCAGCCAGACACTGCAACAAAACCATTGTAGGTGCATCCGTGGCTACGTCGTCAGGTATATCTTTATCCTGGGTACCCTTAGCACACATGACTGCAGGATACCAGATGCCGCGAAAAAAACTGCATATTCTATGATAGTTCGTTTGCATCCCGAGCACAAATGTATGAGAGCCCTTTCTACTTTTAAGGTCTACAAATCAAAGGCTTCTTTTTTGTATCTATGATATATTCAAAGATTTTCATAATGTTCTAACACATACTCTTCCTGCTTCGCTGCATTATTGATCCAACTGAGATAAACATTCCACAGAATGCCCAGACTGCTGACAAATGGCAGACGGTACTGGATGGGCATAAACTTGAAGTTAATGAGTTGAACCCATGGCCATACTTTATAATTAGTTATCAGAGCTGGAAGAAAGGCATCGTGGAATTTCTCTTCAACTCCTCTCCATTTTCCGGTTTCTGCATACCCCATTACAGTGAAGAATAATACCAAACCAGCGGGAGCAAATGTGGTTTGATCAGTGATCTGCCGAGCAAACAAACGGGTGGTCAATTTAACGTTTAAAGTCATGCATAAGATGCATAAAACATGCGTGCACGTGTGTTTACCATTCTTTTGATAGCTATGATATCTTTTTTTCGCTTTATATGGCGACCGTTTCCTTGTGGCATAGGGTAAAAGCTGTCCAAAAACATATACCATCTTCCAGCAATGGGTGCAACACAGAAGTTGTAACATGCAAATCGTAGAGTCCGAACTGCATCCCATGAGGAGGGTGGCGGAGGCCACAGGCCTTGGTGCTTTTGTAGACTTTCTGGTAGGTGTTCCCGAAGGTGGAGGGCATGCTGATCACCCGATAATGTTCTCTTTGCGTCCAGATAAGTGATGCTCTGAGCCACGATGTCACTGAACATGCCGAGAGTACCATTTGTAACACAGAGCGTCAGAAAAGGCCTTTTTTCGTAAGACCTGTTATAGATAACTTTTAAACCCCTCCATAGGCCCATCGTACGCTCGTGCTTCTGGTTTAGATTGCAAGGAAAGGAAAAAAGGGAGTCAAAGATCACACAGAAAGAAAAAGAAAACGGGATTTTTCAGTTGAGATTAAAAAAGCCCTCGAGTGCAGTGGTTTGAGCTGAGACAGCTGGCCAATCATAATGGTTGCAAGGTTAAAAAAGGTTCCGTTTCATTTGACGTATACTCACAGAAATCAACCGTTATCATGTCGCTCTTACATCTTCACAGGTCTCTACATAAGGGATGGTCCAGAAACTTACGAGTCCGTTATCGCCTATGTTTATCCCAGCGGAGCCTATTAACATCAACAGACAAGTAATTCGTTTTGCGTGACAGTATCCATCGCAAACCGAGAAACTGGTTTCTATGCACATTCCAGGAACTGTTGTTGAGGATACACGGAGGTGAAATATCGGAGTAGTCTTGCATTGACGCACTGAAAAGTCAATTTTTCTTTACTGCTGTTATTCACTTCATTGACGTATCTTCCTCTTGTAAGTTTTATATTGCTTTCTCGCAACATACCTCCCGAAGTTATCGTTCGTAGTTTAATTGCATTCTAGAATGGTTTCCATGAACAAACATGAGCTTCACTCGCCTAAGAGCGCCGATATCAATAAACATTATGTGATTGATGTAAGAAAAACGTGCAAACTATGCGAATTCAGCAAATAAGCCACTGCCTGGTGTAACAAAGACGTATACTTTACAAACGTTCCCCAGCATCTCGAAGGGAACGCGCCATTTCCACGGAATGAAACCAGCGCCTACACTATTGGAAAGCTCGACATTAGATGGTGTCTGGAAAGACGGAACAGATACGCGACTGCAAACGGTCGGCGATTGATGAGGGCATGTCTGGGCTCCGTCCGTCGTTTGAACCCTGTGTGTGAACCTGAGTTACTCGACATCAGATGGTGTCTGAAAAGACAGAATGGATACGCGATTGCAAACGGTTGGCAATTGACGAAGACATTTCTGGGCTCTGTCTTGTGTTTGAACACCTTGTGTGAGCTGGAGCTGGCCGACCTCAGACCGAAAATCACCCAAAAGCTCATTGATACCCAGTGTGAAAAGGGCTGCGGTGCATGTGGATATCCTCTGATCCACAACGCATGCAAAACCAGGCGGCACTTCAGATTTGAAGACGATAAGTACTACATGTACCCTGGCACTGCAGCTGGCGAGGATTCACACAGCCATGATTCATACGAAGCAAAGCACTTGAGCGCCGAAGCCTACCAGCAGCTAGAAACGCTGGCTACTTTGCGTCCAGAAACCCCACCAAAGGCTTTGGTTGTTGGGCACCATCAAGGAGTGGATCTTCAGTCAGTGCGCGATATCGACGACAGCCTGCAGAACTTAGATAGAACGCGCTATCTGCGGAAGAAGATCCTTCGCAAGAATGAGATTACGCACGCTCGCGAATCATCTATTGGGCGGCTTTACGTGCTTCAAACCAAATACGAGGACTATTTCGTTGAGTGCAGATTACTGCAGGAAAGAACTTTGGTAGCATTCAAGCTACCGTCTGCATCCACTTTTGTGGGATTTTAAGAACAATCCTGTTCTTACTGACGTGACATATAAAGTGTTCAAAGACCACCACGTGTACTCGTCAGTAATTTACTCGAAGCAGCTTGAGCGTCACGTAATGTTATAATGTATAACCGGCCAATAAAACACAATAATGCAAACAGAAAAACGGATGGGATTATGTACAGTGTGTGCCGTGCTAAACATCCGTCTCTTGAAAACAGTGAAATTGTAAAGTTTATTGAAGATGATTTGGAAAAGGCGAGGATCCTTCTATGATGAGATGTACACACAGGTTAAGCATGATTGCAAAGAAATAAAATCATATAGCATCAATAGGTCCAAATCTCATTCCTCTCTTGCGCGATTGCTCGAGGATAAGCTCGACTTGATTGTCAATAGCTATCGTGTTTGCACGTCTTTGTCATGCACGGCAGTCCTTAATTAAAAAAGGAACATTACTTTGCTGAACTCGATTATCTAGAGGAATTCTTAGCGGCGCTAGTTTCTAGCTATACTTCAGAAAAATATAATTTTGTAGTCGAGTGTCGCGAATTTCGCCATTTTGTCACTCGATAACCCGGATTGCAATAGCACTGGAACCAGCAAAGTTTTCCATTTTGGATGGTCGCGCAAATTTCAATCCGCTTGTACGAGCCTCGAGGTTGCTACGACAAAACCTATTAGTTTTGGAATTGAGCAAAACTTACGCGCATGAAATGTATCCTTGGAAAACGAGAATACCAGTGGTATATCCCAAGCTGCTGTCTCAAGTGCTTCTTTTGAAGTCACAATACCAAGCTTCCACTCGTTGCTGCTAGTCTTTGTCTATTCTAGTAGATATATTCTAACAAATGTGAAACAGTCGCTTGGGAAAATGGGACAAGCGTTTTGTTTGATCGGGTTCCGGAAAGGAAAAGCCGAAAGTAGGAAGTCGTCGCTATTTCTTTTTTCACATGAGACAACATGTCTTATCGTTTTGTTTGTTTGTATGAAATTGTTGACTTGTTTTTCTGTTGAAAATCACATTGGAATGTGTTTTACTTTTTGTTTTTTTTTTGTTTTTTTTCCCCAGCTGAAACTCTAAACAGTTGTTTGCTTATTAATTCCATGCAGATGCGTTGAAAACGTAACAAATCAATATTTCATCACTGACAGCTACATCAACATGCTGTTTGAACAACATTCCCCACAAATGTCGATCCGTATCATATGAAGTGTATACAATTTAGCCACAAGCAAACAAACATGAAAAGTGTAGAACGTGTCAGAATGTAGCCTAGCAGTTTAACCGAAAGGGAGCCAGTATGTATCTGTATCATGCGTAGAGGAATGCAGACCCTTTGTAATTTTGCACCTAATTTTGAGATTCTTCATTCATTTTACCTGATGATGAAATAGAGTTATTCTGGCAGAAGGTAAAAAAAAATTGGCATGATGCCGAGAAACAAGCCATGCGT
Source organism: Saksenaea vasiformis B4078 (assembly GCA_000697055.1). Taxonomy (NCBI): domain Eukaryota; kingdom Fungi; phylum Mucoromycota; class Mucoromycetes; order Mucorales; family Saksenaeaceae; genus Saksenaea; species Saksenaea vasiformis. Next base: position 64,115 of record JNDT01001856.1, on the reverse strand, counting down.
TCCACATATCCCGAATGCTTCACATGTTTATGCAACTTTTTTTCTCCAACGTGATTTCACCATGTTTCCTAATTCAGCTATGTACATGTCAAGAAGCTTTCCCTCGTTGTTTAAAAAAGAATAACTTCATTGTAGGACCAGAGTAAATTTGTCAGCCACCGCTGGTTACTTCCCAAGCAAAATAGTACTGCAATAAAAAAGTTCTTTTGCATAGCTTTCTGCAGCTTTGATTTTTTACTTCTATTGATAAAACATAGGCAGCCCTAATGACCTTTCAGTGATAACGCAATAAGTTACCCGTTTCTTCATGTCTTCTGTTCGACCCTGAGATTTCGATGAGGTAAAAAAAGCCAGATGGCCAATCATTTTACGGTTGAGTGACTGGTGGTAGATAGACTTGCAAGGCAAGGGCGGTCGCTCGAAATCCCAAAGACGCACACAACGATGTCGACTTCCGCAGCCTCCACAGCATTTAAGAACGCGCACAGACTTCATGTTCAATCGCTCTACAAGCGTTCATTGAAGCTTTCGCTTGATTGGTACATTCAGCGCGATTTGTGGCGTCAGAAGGCTTTGGCTATCCGTGCGCAATTCGAGGCCAACAAGCATGTCTCGAATCCCAAGGAATTGCAGGCTCTTGTGAAACAGACCGAGAAGACCCTCCAGGAATGGGCTCATCCTGATCCTTACAAACGTAAAGTATCAATTACTGCTTTTCTTTTTCAGGAGGCATGCGTTGTTTATGAGCATGAAATTAATCCAATGGTTTCTATGTAGTTCCTCTCGGCCCTGAAGGTACCAAATGGGAACGCAACGTCCCACCGATCATGCACTAAGTGTTGTGGCGATGACTACCACTCCTGCCTTCTGTTGGTTTTTCCCATGTTTCATTCTGCATGGGTCACACGTTGTACTGGACATAGAGTGAATACCGAATACACGAGAAGAATAAAAATGCTTAGATTTTTGGAAGCATTCCTCATTTTCTTGATCCATTACGTCAATAGTAGGGGTACCAGTAGATATCTCTCTTTTTTTTTTTTATTTGCCGTGCTTTTTGTGAAATAATCGAATGCACAAGTAGTATTATCGAGATCTGTGTATGCATCTCATCAGAGAATGTTCAATCTTTTTGTTCGTCGTGGGACACCGCGGCGCCTGTAAAGACGGGCCCAAAAAATTTTTCATCCAATAAAAACATTGAGTTGAACCATTTTAACTAACCTGAGTACATTCGTTGGCGCGGTTTCTTCCCTCTACCACTTCCCTCTTTACCATGGTTAACTACAAGGTTGCTGACATCTCTTTGGGTAAATTGTTGCTACGTGTACAGACGCGTTTCTTTGTTTGCTGACTGTGATTTTCCTGTATAGCTGCATTCGGTCGCAAGGAAATCGAACTTGCTGAAAATGAAATGCCCGGTCTCATGGCCATCCGTGAGAAGTACGGTCCTTCCCAGCCTTTGAAGGGTGCTCGCATTGCCGGTTGCTTGCACATGACCATCGTAAGTGGGAACATTACAAGACAAAAAGAAAAGAATCTCCCGAGACTGAATAGTTTTATCTTTGTTTTAGCAAACTGCTGTCCTCATTGAGACCTTGACTGCCTTGGGTGCTGAGGTGACCTGGTCCTCCTGCAACATGTAAGTGAAAAAAGAAAAAAAAGGACGGCAGAAAGACAAAGTGATGGATGTTGAACGCGTTTTGTTAGCTTCTCCACTCAGGATCACGCTGCTGCTGCCATTGCTGCCACTGGTGTCCCTGTGTACGCCTGGAAGGGTGAGACCGACGAAGAGTTCGTCTGGTGTATCGAGCAGACGCTTTTCTTCCCTGATGGTCAGCCTTTGAACATGATCTTGGACGACGGTGGTGATTTGACCAACATTGTTCACGAGAAGTACCCTCAATTGCTCCCTGGCATCAAGGGTCTTTCCGAGGAAACCACCACTGGTGTCCACAACTTGTACAAGATGGTCAAGCAGGGTACCCTTAAGCTTCCCGCCATCAACGTCAACGACTCTGTCACCAAGTCCAAGTTCGACAACTTGTACGGTTGCCGTGAATCTCTTGTCGATGGTATCAAGCGTGCCACCGATGTCATGATTGCTGGTAAGGTCTCCGTCGTTGCTGGTTACGGTGATGTTGGCAAGGGTTGCGCGTACGTATCTATAACATCTGTTCTGTTGTATGTAATGGAGACTTACTCGTTTTACTTACTAGTGCTGCTCTCCGTGCCTTCGGTTCCCGTGTCCTTGTGACTGAAGTTGATCCCATCAACGCTCTCCAGGCTGCCATGGAAGGTTACGAAGTTACCACCATGGAAGAGGCTGTCAGCGAAGGTCAGATCTTCGTCACCACCACTGGCTGCCGTGACATTATCACTGGTGCTCACTTCGAGGCCATGAAGGATGATGCTATTGTCTGCAACATTGGTCACTTTGATATCGAAATTGACGTTGCCTGGCTCAAGGCCAACGCTGCCTCTGTTGTCAACATCAAGCCCCAGGTTGATCGTTTCACCATGAAGAACGGTCGCCACGTTATCTTGTTGGCCGAAGGTCGTCTTGTCAACCTTGGCTGTGCCACTGGCCATCCTTCGTTCGTCATGTCCAACTCCTTCTCCAACCAGGCTTTGGCCCAGATTGCCTTGTGGACCCAGCCCGAACAATGGTCCGTCGGTGTCCACGTTCTCCCCAAGAAATTGGATGAGGAAGTTGCCCGTGCTCACTTGGGCAAGCTCGGTGTCAAGCTTACTGAGTTGACCAAGGTCCAGTCCGACTACCTTTCCATTCCTGTTGAGGGTCCTTACAAGCCTGACCACTACCGTTACTAAGTTGTTTCCTTGTAATATAGCGTTCCTATATTTGTAACTATATAAAAAGTTTAACCTTTTTGTCCTAATTCTCGGAAATGTGCATCCCGTACTAAACGAAATTGACGGTAAGAAACGTGGAGAAAGAATCGAATTTCTTTCGTCGTCCTAGAACATTACTAGGAACTGTGCCGCATGCATAAAATGACGGAGCTAAGTTTTGCGACGATCAAAAAAAAAAAAAAGAAAAAGAAAAAAAGAAATATGGATAGCCATAATACAGAAAATGCTAAAAAACCATTATCTTGGACTTAGCCGGCGATGTACTTCTCCTACTTGAACAAATACCCCTTTGACTAAGGGGGAAAAATGTTTGGCGACTAATGGTTAGAAAGCGGGAGATCATTAATGACGATCTCTTTTTATGGATATTCCTCCTCACGCTTTAGCATAACCATGAGTTTTCAGTATATTAGATTAAAAAAAGAAGATGCAATGTCTACATATATATATAAAAAGGCACCTTCTTGTTCTATTGTTTGTTTGGTTTTTATTTTATTTATTCGATTACTGAACATGAAGGCAAGTGCCCTCGAAGACAAAATGAAAGCTGATTTAACCACTGCAAGTAGACATCTCTGAGTTGTGTCTTTGGTGCTCTTGCCTTGGCTGCCTCTGTGTTGGCTAGTCCAAAGTATTTCGAACAACCACCTGCCGACCAGATTTACAAGCCAGGGTCGATCATTGAGTTTATGGTCAAGGATATGCCGGACGACGATGAGAAAAACCTGCAAGCCAATCTGTACACGGAAGGCGGAATGTAAGTGAAAAAGTCACTGATGACAATGCCGAGCTCTCTCGTGAGGCTTACAACGTTTTATACAGGATAGTACAAACAATTCGTGAATGGAAGGCTGAGGATATCCCGGAATCATGCGCATTTGCTTGGGTCGTTCCCCGAAATATCACTTCCGGCCGCTATTTCATTGAACTTGACGAAGTGGCTATTGCACCTAACGCGAAGAAATCAGATGAAGATGGCAATGATGATGAGGATGGCGAAGACGGTGAGGATGAAGATGAGGAAGAAGAAGACGAAGACGAAGACGACAGCAAAGAGAAAAACGATGGCAGACAAATGAGTCAGATCTTCACAGTACAGGCGCTTTATGACGTTTCCGGTTCTTCCAATACCACAACAAAGTCCTCGAAAGGTGGCAAGACCTCTTCTTCGCCAGATGTTCCACAGTACTCTCCCCCCATCGAGAGTGCAAGTTATTTGAGTACGAGTTATTCTGGGGCGGATAGCAAGAAATCATCCAAAATTACTGGTACTACTGCTGCTACTGCTTCTGCTACTACTCCTTCCGATGATAAACCTGCAGTATCTCCTAGTTCTACTGTGTCTAGTGACAACGATGAAGCATCTCCCTCTTCAACGAAAGGCGCCGATCGGCACCATAAGCAAAAGAGACATTCTTTTCTAAGAAGAAGAAGAGTTGTTTAGAAATACCATGTTTTTTTCTGTGGGCTACATTGCTGGCTTCTGTGTAGCTATTATTTGTGTTGACAATAATAATAAACCAGTAATTTATTTATTTTATTGGAAGAATTGAAGCCGATAAAAAGCCTGCACGGGAAAGAAGTAAAGAAAGCGTGGCACAAAAAGGGCCAAGTGAATGATCTCACGCACAAAGGAAGTACAGGAAATTTCAGCTGACAGGTTAAATTTTTTACTATGCTTTGCAGATTGCAAAACGTCCTAGGTGTGGGGGGAGTGGACCAGCTGATTATTATTCATTTGCACGTGGTTGTCAGTGGTGTCACTTTCAGCACACTTTTGAGATGTATCGATGGAGAGGGACACAAGTTTCTGTCGCGCGCGCGGGGGAAGAGGCATTGACAATGAACATGTGGGCAACACAACTGTAAAAAAGAAGAAAAGTAATTTAAGGTCCTAAACAAGGCAAACAAAAAACAATGATGGTTTATCATGATCGCGCGCATGCAAGTCCTTGTGATATGGTTTTTCTTCTTGTTTTGTTTCGTGTTTCGTCTTTGCCGAATGACGGGAATTACTCCCTTTTTTGATTTTCGCTGTCTCTTTGCGCGATAGCCTTTATCTTTTTTCTTCGCAATTTGTATTTCTTCTTTCTTCTCTTCTTCTTCTTCTTCTTCTGCTTCAAAGTTTTTACCATGGCCAAATCACTTTTCGAAGCAGAAACGTTAAGACCTATCGCGCCTCCTATGGCGACAAAGGAATATACCATGGAAACGGAAAACTCGTGGGACTGGATGTTTGAAAATAATAGCAATAAACACCAAGATTCAGTCCTAAAGGAGGAACTTATTCAGCAGGCTACGGTACGTCTGCGTCGACGGTTACTCCAAGAAGGTGCAGGCGACGTGATAAGCGAGATTACTCGGTTGCAAAACCAACTGGAAATGTTACGAATGGAAGCCGTGACCACCGTGGATTTGGTGGCGAAGATGGGAGAAGATAACACACAAGAAGACGAAGCTCTCGATGAGTTGGAACAGCGACTCGATAAGCATCGGACACAGCTTTCTCAGCTCAAGGTATCACCAATGACAAACGGTGTCCTGGCCACGTCCGACTCCTCTACAACAGCGATTACTACTTCTTCTTCCTTCTCATCAGCACAAACATTTGCATCTTCGTTGTTCAGTCGGCCTCAGGTGCCTATGACATTGGACAATGAGGAGGATGATTACAGCGAAGCAACAAGTATCACAAACAACCCGTGCACAGATCCCCTACTCTCAGAGGAGGATCAGCTGCTGAAAGATCGACGACGTAAGCGGGTACGATGTCACCGTCAGCGATACCGAGACAGGCCGACATACGAAGCAGACCACATTGTCAGTTCGCACCACGGATGGTCATTGTCTAATACCCGTCAACAACAACAACAACAACATTCTCACCACCATCACCATCATCATCATCATAATCATAATCATCATCAGCCAATGTCTCATTCTCGATCACATGAGAAATCTGCCACCCTGGATGTGGCGTTGTACCACCAGCAGAGCGAAACGGACGCGCACAAATTTCCTTTCCAACCTCTAACAACGAGGGAGCAACAGGAAATGGATTTCTCGTCGCAAGATTTCTCACAACGGACCGAAGCATACCATCATCCCTTATCACCTCTCGAGGGCCACTTCCAAGATGCATCCTTTTTATTTTCTTCTAGTGTTTCGGATGAGGCAGAGCAAGATTACAATAGATCATCCTCATCCCCAACCTCATCACCTCGACCACAATTTATTGAAGACCAACTCTCCTATGAAACATGGCTCTATGATCAAGAACCGACTTCCTATGCGCCGAGCGAAACCGACGACTCATGGCTTCAGCTTCGCAAATCTATACCCTCACCTGTCCATATACCCGAACGAACCGTGCTTGATGAGGCGTTGAGCTTCCTTGACGGGTTAAGTTCCAGCGAAGACGATGGCGGATTCAGCGAGGATATGTACTTCCTGCTTCAACGTCCAGATTTGTGCTGTCGGCCTTTATCGGAGATCAAGGACGCTATGTCCGAGCATCGCCGAATGGGAACCACCAGCCGGTCTTGGCTTGGAAAGAATTTAGTTAATGGTTTCAAGTTTGTTATCTATGCAAGTTGGCGATGGTGTCGATTCCTCGGCATTCTGAGTCTAGCCGTCATGGTCAGTCTGATAAACGGGCCGGACGATTTTTTCTCGGATGACATGGACGGAGAAGACTCCGTATAGTAGTCCTGTTTAATTAATCACAACACACACACAACACAACACATACACACAGCCTTTGCCTTGTTTAAACTCCAACCCCAAATCTCCATCTCCTTTTTTCTCTTTTTTTCCTTTTTTCCTAAGCCAAACCAAGTAAAAACTGTACAAACACATGATCTTTTTTTTGGAAGAAACGCGATGATTACAATGGGATAGGCTGTGCCTCTTGTTACACCTACTTGCATACAAGTTTCCCTGACAACCAAGATTTGAATTTTCTACATTTAACCCATTGGTCATTAGACCTTGACGCGTACGGTAACGTGTGTTGCACTTCTTAAGTTGAAACAATTGTTATGTTGCGCAAAGTGTTCAAAGCATAACACCCCACTTTTTCTCTTTCTTTTTCTTTTTTTACTTTCCCCACCTTCTTATCTATTCTATAAACAAGAACAATAGGTTCAGCAGAGATTGTAATACAACCTGCAGTTCCCCCCGCATATCGATCGCTAGGAACGCCACCGTAAAACCTGTACGTCGTCATCTAAATTATTTTGGGTGTGTGTCCTCTTTTTTTTCTATTATCATGAGGGACCAGAAGGGAAGAAGATAGACGGAATTAGAGTTTAGTTTTTGTTTACATGCATGAGAAAGTAAATTTAGTGTTGCTTCTTGGGTTTAATCGGTGGAATCCTAGATGCTCCATCATTAACCCAATCAAAAGTCAATTTTGCCTAATAGCGAGTAGGTTTTGCTACAAAACTAAACCAACGTCTGGACCCTGAATGAAACGATGATGTTGTTTCCGTTTCCTGTAGAATAGCGGAAGGAACCGAGACAGACTCGGGTCACATAGAAGATCGGATGCACTAGCCAAGGCAAGTTGTTGATCCCTTGCAGACTTGCATATCTCATTTCACATATTGTACACTGTGGATTCACACACACACGCTGAGTGTGTCATCATTTTGGATTTGTTTTAAACAATTCGTTCCCCCTTTTTAGATCCTTGCGTTGGTTAAAGAACTTTGCAAGTTTTCGATTTTTACGAGCAAGGGGTTTCATGCATTTTTATATACCTCAGGACAACACATATCCTGGTTCTGTACAATCCTGTCAAATCAACTGGGTACATTAAGTGGTAGTATCTGCGATCATCCGTATTATAATATCAAGTTAAGCCAATTCGTCTCTTAGGACCCATTTCCGGAGGGTCCTGACAACTTCAATGGATCAAACAAACTTTTATTCACGGATGATATCAATTAGGTCATCAATGTAGCAAAATGTAGCTTTACCATACACTGCAATAGTTTAGCCCACAGTGTAAATGTAGGCAGCAAGGCTATTACTTAATGCGCAGCTAGTAGCTGAAGTCAGTAAACATATAAGAAGATCAAGTCATAAGTTAATTTGTGGGAGCCGTTACTTGTATATAAAATTTAATATTCGTTCAACGAGAAAAAAAAAAAGGAAAAACGCTTGCTAGTGCAACATCCTGTCTCACATGTATGGATGAAATATCCAGCGGAGTCGAATAGGTTGTCCGAGCCGAAATGGCTGACATTGAATCCTGTGATATCTTCCCCTCTTTCCTTAGCTTGTTTGTTTCCTTCTCTCTCAACCTTACCTCGAGCAGTCATGGTAGGCTATGCATCCAATACGTCCAAGCATACATCAATATGAAGAATACCAGTAACTAACCAAAACATCCATCTATCTGTCGATTCCATCATTTTTTCCGATTCCTTTTCTATAGTCGCATAGAAAATACGAGGGTATGTCTTAACTTGCGGAATGATCGCGTTGCGTAAGATACAGAAAGGCTTACATGATTGATCTTCACAGCTCCCCGTCACGGTCATTTGGGTTTCTCCCCTCGCAAGAGAACCAGATCCCACCGCGGTAGAGTTAAGGCTTTCCCCAAGGACGATCCCAAGAAGCCCGTCCATTTGACCGCCTTCATGGGTTACAAGGCCGGTATGACCCACATTGTTCGCGATTTGGAGCGCCCCGGTTCCAGTAAGTAAACAAACAGAGTGTGGTGTGGTGAATTGGAGGTGTTTCTGACCTGATAAACAGAGATGCACAAGAAGGAGATCGTCGAGGCTGTCACTGTCATCGAAGCTCCTCCCATGGTTGTCATTGGTGTTGTTGGTTACATTGAGACTCCCCGTGGTCTCCGTTCCTTGACCACCGTCTGGGCCGAGCACTTGTCTGAGGAGGCCAAGCGTCGCTTCTACAAGAACTGGTACCGTTCCAAGAAGAAGGCTTTCACCAAGTACGCCAAGAAGTACGCTGAGGGTGCTAAGGATGTCACTCGTGAACTCGAGCGCATCAAGAAGTACTGCTCTGTCGTTCGTGTCATTGCCCACACCCAGATCAGCAAGGCCAAGATTGGTCAGAAGAAGGCTCACCTTATGGAAATCCAATTGAACGGTGGTTCCGTTGCCCAAAAGGTTGACTGGGCCCGCGAGCACTTCGAAAAGGAAGTCACTGTTGGCTCTATCTTCGAGCAGGATGAGATGATCGATATCATTGGTACCACCAAGGGTCACGGTTTCGAAGGTGTTACTCACCGTTGGGGTACTAAGAAGCTTCCTCGCAAGACCCATCGTGGTCTCCGCAAGGTTGCCTGTATTGGTGCCTGGCATCCTTCCCGAGTCATGTACTCGGTTCCCCGTGCTGGTCAGCGTGGTTACCATCGCCGTACTGAGATCAACAAGAAGATCTACCGCATTGCTAACGGTGGTGAGAAGAAGTCTGCTGCCACTGAGTTCGACATTACTGACAAGACCATCACTCCCATGGGTGGTTTCCCCCACTACGGTATTGTCAACGAGGACTTCGTTATGATCAAGGGTTGCTGCGCTGGTGCCAAGAAGAGAGTCTTGACCCTCCGCAAGTCTTTGACTGTCCACACCAAGCGTTCCGCTTTGGAGAAGGTTTCCCTCAAGTTCATCGACACCTCTTCCAAGTTCGGTCATGGTCGTTTCCAGACTGCTGCCGAAAAGCACCAGTTCATGGGTACCCTCAAGAAGGATCTCTAAATATTATGTCTTTCACTTTGGAAATAAAATATTTGCGACATCTTTTTTTTTTACTTCCAAAATGCGCAGCAAAATTGTGTACATAGATTGAAGATGAATTGGATTGGATTATAAGCTGCAGTCAGCTTTAGATGCATGAGTTGATATTTTCTTTTCAACGGTTGATTTTGACGTATGCCATCCTTTTTGATAATGGATGTACAAATGTTTTTCTTTTTTTCTCGAATTCTGTAAGTGAAAAAGGCCAAGAAGAAATTGGGAGGTAAGTTCCATTCAAGTTACTCAGTATATCAAGTTTGCATGAATAATGCCGCGGTAGCTATTTCTCAAGCACTGCTTGCGTAACTTGAAAGATGGTAATGAAGGTAGCACAAATGTGAAAATGGCAAGGAGGAGAGGTTTTGTATCACTTTGTTGGATGAAAGTAGTGGTTAAGATTTGGTGCTCCACTCAATTTTGATGATAACACAACACACAACACATACATATATAAACGGCTACAGAATCAAGATGGAAAAAGTAGACATGTGGTAATAGATGTCTCCAATTATGCTCTTTCGGTGGTCATTGATCGTGTCTTTTATCACTGGTAGATGGAAATCTTTTTGCTTTATACCGAATGAATTTAAAGTTGAGGGTTGGTCTGGACTAGAATTGGCTCAACGCACTGACCAGCTGAGACAGGAGTAAAACGAGAGGTTGGCAATTCAAAGTGGTGTGTGAATTTTTGTTTCTCATGTGATTCTGCGCAAATACAAAGAAAAATCATGCAGCCATACTAGGACGTGTCAAGCAATAAAGAAAGAAGCAAGGTAGAGCTATTATTGTTATAATATCATCAGCTTTTATATATATAAACTAACATACATAAAGCTATATGTACATATATATAAGAATCTTTTTCATATGTGTGTGTATGTGTGTGATGTTGCGCAGACTGAAGGAGTTGGGTTAAAGCCTCCTTAGTGAAAGGAGTGCACCAAACACGTCAGCCCACAGTTTCTTTTGCTACTGTAACGTTTGACTTTCTTTTTTCTTTTTTTCCCACCAAAACGTACATCTGTTCTTTTCTCACCTGAAATAATAACCCCCTTCAACTGAACTATATTTCCCCTTATTATTTTTCTCTTTCTTTTTCCCTTTTCTTCTCTCTTTTCCTCTTTCTTTATATATATATATATACATATATACATATAAAAGAAATGACCAGCGAGATTAGTACATTAGCTCCTCCAATAGGACCTGAATCTCCACCATTCAAAGAAGAACAAAGCAGTACTGCCTGCAGTGTCAAAACTGACATTGTTTCGGAAGCCTCTTCCAATAGTTCACCAACCACTCCCAGTGCAAGTACAAACAAGATGTTTCATTCGTACTTGAATCAAGCTTGGGGGATGAACAAGTCGCACCATCCAACTGAAGAAGAAACAACAGAAGACCGATCGGATGGCAACAGGTTGAGTGACAACAACAACTGTTCTTTTTTCGCCAAGGACGAACCCTCTTCCGAATCCGTTTATGACGCTTATGATTTTGATACACCTTTTCCTTTACAAAACGATCTCGATTCTTTACTTTCTTTGGATCCCAAACCTGAAAAGACTCCCCGTCCAACTTCATTGACTTCATTACCATCTCCTTGGCCTACCGATAGACCTTCTTCAGGTTTATCTTGGAAATCACCCTCTTCTATCTGGACCGATCATCCGTTGGTATCGCCGATGGTATCCAATTTATCTCCCGCAGATCAGAAACGTGTGGATGAACAGCAGCGCGCTTTGGAGTCGGCCTTTTTCTCCCGTCGGAGCATGTCCTTTTCGGCTGCGGCGGGCTCGCGTCAGGGACCTGTGTTCCAGAAACAATTACGCTATAGATCCAATTTACCAATGATGCAAGAAGATTATTTTAGTGGTCGTTTACCCACGACTGAAGAATCCCTTCCCTCCTCAACACCCTATACATCTACATTGTCTGGCGGTAATACTGCTGCCCAAGTCCCTGAGGACGAACGAAACGTGGCTTATTCTCCTGCGGCTTCTATTTGGTCACCTCCAGTTGCGCAGCGTACCGTTTCACCCGATTCCGCTCAATGGGCGTCGTGCAGTCCTGTGATGTTGCGAGGTGCATACAACACGCAGCAACAACAACAACAACAACAACAACAACAACAACAGCAACAACAACGACGTTTCTCTTTGACAGAAAACCCATCTTCTTCAGATTATTGGACATCCCTTGTCATGGATGGCCCTACCTTACAAAGGTAATTTTTTTTTAAAAAAAAAAAGAAGAAAAAGCTTAATACCGTGTGACTAAAAGGAAAAGTCGACCTCTCCATAGATCATATGAGGAACTTACAAATGGCGTCGGGGCTCGCCGGCACTCCGTTGCCGGTCCCTATCTATCGCAACGTGGGGGTAACACACATTCCATTGCCTCTGCTGTGGACAAGTCGTTTGGCTACTTACCCGAGTACACTGGTGGCGAAGATGTGTACCATCGACAGCGCCAACAAGTGTTACACAAGGATTTATTGGAGCACATCGAGGAGTACTTTGGTGGGCCCCGTGCGACATCCAACAACGTCGGAGGCACTGGTGATCCAGCTTGTCAAAATATGGGCAAAGGCATCCCTCTACATCACTTTGTCGACAGTAATACCGTGTTATACAAAGTTGAATTCAAGGCGGGACGTTCCGAAATATGCTACGTTATGGAAGGCGATCGTGGGACGCTGCAACCAAAGAATGGGGACTTGGTGATTGTTGAAGCAGATCGGGGCCGGGATCTCGGCACAGTGGTCATGGACCATTTGACAGCTGCAGAGATTGCTATGATGCAGAACGATGCGGCTAACCAGTCGGTACATGACAACGATGCTTCGACGCGTCCAAATGCCAAGGAGCTGCATGTGAAATGCCTTTATCGAATTGCCAATCCAGCGGAAATAGCTACCTTGACCATCAAAAACCAGGACGAAGAAAAAGCCTTGTCCGTCTGCCAATCCAAAATCAAACAAAGAGAACTACCAATGGAAGTCATGAATGCTGAATATCAATGGTAAGTTCCTATCAATGTGTTAAAAAAAAAGCTGCAGTGTTCTTAATGTCGAATCTTTTATATGTATATATAGGGATCGGCGAAAACTCACATTCTATTTCGTGGCTGAACAACGCATTGACTTCCGAGAGTTGGTGCGCGAACTGTTCAAAATATACAAAACGCGTATTTGGATGTGCGCTGTCAAATCGACGAACGCAGTCGCTCATTGACCTCCTCCTCCTCTTGCTCCTCCTATTTCCCCTCTCCCCCCTTCTCTCTCTCTCTCTCTCTCTCTCTCTCACACACACACACACACACACACTTCGTCTTTTTTCTTCTTCTTTTTCTTCCTCTTCTTTGCGATGCCAGCGGATACTTCTTGTTTGATAAATGATACCGTAGGGTTGATACAGTTTTTCTAGAGTTTTATATCATTTCCCCCCCCTCCCCCTCCCCTTCATGTGTATGTACACCTCTCCTCTGATTAGAACAAACAAAGATTTGTCGCATGTATTGAATGTTGTGTTTTTCTATTCCCAATGTGTGTGATTAAGCGTAATGAGCTATTTAAGGTTCAAAGGTGGCCTCCGGTTTGCCAAATTCTACAATGCCTGCATTGAACTTTTCACCGCCAAACTTCTCCATTGCTTGTAATTCCCGTCGGATATACTGTACAACGTAAGCTAGATCTGTCGCGTCGTTGGTAGATGGTGCAAATAAATTTCTACTGTGGTGTCAATTGCCTTTTCCCTCACGCATAACGCCAAAATTCACACACTGACCTCCACAGGGCTGCTGCAAGCACGGGATCATCCTTGCACATGCCTTCGTCATAAGCAACCACACCTCCATGGAATTGAGCTAAAAGATCCTTGATATAACTATTGATCACTTTTTGTTGGGTGATCTGCAATTTGCCGTACGCTTGCTTAGCCCCATCTCATGCATCATCATCATCATAAAACGAGACCCTTACCCCGTGTTCTCGGATTCTTGCCTCCGAGTCCTCAAAGAAGCGGTTGACCAGTTCCTGGATGTATAGCTTACCCTGGCTCTCCGCTCGCAAATGTACCATCAACATCCATACGTGCAGCTGCGTAACAGAAAACCATGTCTGAAAATTATCGGGTAGATTACACGCTGATAGAAACAGGAGGTTTTTTTTAGTCATCATCAACGTTTCGCCGTAGTTTCTGTGTAGTCAACTCACTGCCGACAAAGAAATCCTTGTTTCGCTCCATTTGTTGTGCACACACGTTATACAGACTATGGCTCACTCGGATCGCGGTTGAACTTGTCGAATAATATCCCATCACTTTGGCTAAACCATACACGAGTTTTTTTGTCGCGTTTGAATATTTGGGTGTTTCCACTGCTTTATCGTCACTGCTTGACCAGCGCATGCCTGTGACAGGACGCTAACAAAAAAAAAAAGACAAACTTCATGTGAAGCCCGTCATGACATGTACCGCTGTAGTTACCATAAGCCGTGTTGCGGGAGGTGTGCATAATAACGACCTTGAGACAACGGACGAATATGTCTTCTTACAGAATTGAATCAGTAAAACGCAAAAGCGGAACCTGCACCCGACATTAGGAATTATTTTACCTTGGGAACATTTCCGAGAACGAATCTTCGAGCAGGAATGGACATGGCTGATCAAAAGGGAAGGCGAGTTTTGTTTACCGTTCTGAACCTGGACTTGGCCCCGCAATTTCTTTTTTGAACGCATTTTTCTTGCGCCGCGCGTGACGGTTGATCGAGAGAGAGTCTTTCTCAACAGACATTCTGAGGTGGTTTGTTATCCTCTGTTTTTGGTGAAGCAAACTCGGAATTAAACGACATGTAGCAAAGGCTGGTTAATAACATAAACGTTGACCTCTATAGACCTTAGTCTTTGTGCGAGAATCTCAGATTCAGGACGCCCGGTCCTAGGTTGATAACATCTTACTGCGATTGCCAACCCTAGACTCTTAAGGATAACACTATCTTCCATCAGCAGAGAAATTTGACAACATTCTCACAGATATATTCTGTAAACGGGAGCAATTCATATCAATTTTTTGAACAAAATCACACTGTGATTATACGCCCGGAGAAAGTCACTGTACACGTTTACAACAATGACAGGAAACAAAAGCAAATGCAAATAGATATCTTTTACTCGCTCTTTAGCGACTGGTTTAACTTCTTTCAAAAAAATACATCGTTAAAAGATCGCGATTTGTTCAATTTAGCGGATTGACGTCGTCTGTAGATCCCTTCTATCGTAAAAGAACTGGTGTATTTTCTCTTGAAATCCAGTCGACTGTTTTGTAACTGTGTTTTTCGATGTTAGCCAGATATATGACAATTTCGTCGCGCCAATCGGGCTTTGCATAAGGATCTGGCTAGTATACCACATAGTCTTGAAAATTGGAAAAGAAAGTCAGGCTTGCATCTTACTTGAAAAATATACGAGTGTAGAAGGTTGTACCATCAAGGAAGAGTTTTATAACCGCTTTATTCAATGGCATGTGTGAAGGAATTGTGACTAATCTGGCGCATGAACCCAGAACTGCTCGACTTGCACGATAAGCAACATGTACGCAACACGCACCATAGTGCCTTAAAAACCTTTTGGACCTGGATTTCGGTTTAGTTGTGATTTGACAGACAGGGAAACCTTTGAGCTATTCTTCATTTGAATGTAACGTAAAAGATAATTATATTGGTTTGCAGATTGCAACATTGAGTTGATCAGCAGATTTGAGTTCCTGAGATAGTACAGTGGTCGCTCGGTTAATGATTATAGTATTCTCTTAATGAACATGTCAAATTTATGAAATATCAACTGTGGCGGTAAATTGTTCAACGATCCTTTATGCGAATGATGGATAATTTCAGTATGCATTTTGAGACTCGGAGGTTCTCTGTTTGTTGCATCATCAACATATCGACTGGTGCATTCCCCTTCTTCTATTAGGTTGAGCAGATCTCTATCCCACGCTGTGTTGTGAAAAACAAGTCGATTTTCCTCCCGTAGACGCGTTGCGTGGGCTGCATGTGATACTTCTGTTGCAGTTTAGCCTTGGCATCCTCCGTGGCTTTATACCCTGCTTCACCACTAAAACCAAGTCCTCACTAAATATCAATACAGAAGTTGTATGCAGAAGCCATACATCTACCTTCTTGTTTTTACGCTTTTCGTCGTTCGGAAAATTGTCTTGATTGTTGGGAAGACTTCTGGGAAGTAGTCTGCTTCTGTAGCATTGTTGTCGAGGTCTAAGTCTGCCCACTTCTCCACATTTCGGATTCTACTCAGCAATCCCTTAGCAAACAAACAACTGGTACACTGTGGATATAACTTACACATGCTCGTACACATTAAGTGCTTGTTGCTCCAGACTGTCCAAAGACACCTCAAGCAACGAGCTCTTTTTGTCGCTAATCAATTTTAGGGCCTTTCGCATGCGATCTTCTGGTTGTTTTGTAGTCTTATCCTGCAGTGGCTGATATACTACCTGTCAGCCAACGAGTTTTGCATTATATATAACATCCAACCTTGCAGATCTCGTCACACAGAGTTTCGATGTCGTCAAAACTGTGCTCGTCGTTATTAGTTCCAGAAGATGTTGTTGTAAGAAAATTTTCGATATTTGTGCCCTTGAAACACGTTCCACACAGGTCCATCATGTCCTCGTTTGCTGTATTAAGGATATAAGACAGTGAGAACCTAGAAAAAAGTATAAATCAATGGAACGGTGATGACTAAGTAGAAAATTACATACTTCAGCGTGCAAAATGATATATACTCCTTAGGCTGAAACTGGGGAAGTAAAATGTACGCAATATGCGCCATAGTATCTCGAGAATCCTTCGGATCCCACTTTTGCTGATCAATAACATCCCTTGGTGCATTATAGGTCTTCCCTTCCAGCTCTCTTTTTTAGATCAAGAAAAGAACATCAAGTGATTTAATGCTGCTTACCAGGGTATATAGCCAATTGTAGAATATTTCCACCAATGGGTCTGGCAGCTCCCTGTGCACGCTCTCCGAGGCCAGCTCAACTGCAATGGCGGCCACCGTCTGCTCTGCCTCCGCGTCCTCGGGAATTTGGTATGAGCTCCCCAAGAAAAACTTTTACCGAAACACCTGAGATCATCTCTTTCAGCCGCGTGAAAGTTGTAAGCGGGAATTACTAGGGAACTCCAACGGAGCATCCCATGACCGCAACAATATTTACTTACGTCATATAAGAGCGGCTTTTTCGTCAGTGATAGAACTAATCGCAAGACATAGAATCGTCTTTCCGGGATCTCCGTTCTTGCTATGACCGAGACTGGCCTTTGATACTCTCAGAGTTTTGGGTTTATTTATTTTATGCGCTGTGAAGGTTCGGCGTATTTTGTATTTGAAGGGCTTCCACTGATACGACTTTATTTATAGCATTAGCCGTGAGGGAGGGAACTAGTCAACAAATAGCTGTAACTTTTCATGATATGATACCATGCTGTTTGCTAAGGAGCTCTCAAAAGCATTGATTTTTGTTTTCTAGATAGTAGTCGTTTGCACTCAAACAATAAGGAAATATGAACAACAATACGTGCCCGAGTAGTAGGGGTGATCGTCACGTATTCTGAGCCACAAACGTATCCCACGGAAGAGATACTTATTGCTTTTCTGTTCTATATCTGTACTGATGGTCTTGTGTAAAATCCATATACCCAAGGCTAGCTCCCACCTGAGAAAATGATGAATAGAGCCACCGTGCCTGTATGTCCATAAGCGTTTTAGAACCTGAAACTATATAGAATAGTTAGGTTATATCATTGGTACAAATTATATTGAGATGATTGCCCTCATAACTACAGAATGACCCTTCTCTTTCCTTTCTTAGATGCCGTGCGTGCGGGAGTCTCAAGATGCACTTGACCAGACCAGATGGAGAAAGCGCACCTAAGCCCTGTCATCACTTTTTCCCTTCTCTGCGATACCATTCAGCACTTCATGTTAATATGAAGGACTGATTCGTCAAGGAAGACGCAGTTCTCTCTGAAGTCAATGTTCTATAGGTTCTATGTAGGCACCCGGTCAAGGCGCTCTCGGTGCAACTTTGATTTCGAAATAGTGCAATCAAAATACGGGTAGCAATCTATCTTCTATATTTTCGGTAATACGAAAGGTCAACCATGGCAGCGCAGAGTGACGCTCCTGTCCGTACCTATTTGATCGGAAAAACGGTACCATGAGCAATATCGCGCAAGTCGTACGAGGGCTCATGAAATCCTTAGTTTGGCTTAAACAAATTAGAAGGTATTAGCAGATATAGAGTATTCGTACAAAATAATGCTACATGACGAACTACAAAACTCGGTCTTTCTTGCTCTAACTTTGTCTGTATCCTAGGTCAAGCAGATCAGCATGTTTATAATAGTAATAACAATTGTTCCAGCAGCAACATGTTCATAAGGTATGGCACATCTCCTCTGAGAAGGTAATCCGTTTAGAGTTTTCCACTTCCCTCCTCTCTGTATTGTGTATTAATCATACCTATTTGTGATTACTTGATGCAAAATAAACCCATTATCGTGTTTGACAACATATTTCCCAACAGTTTTGTGAGGTAAAATTCTGGATTATAATTTATTACGGTATATGTTAGCTAGCTCTTGGTATTTAATAATATTACTTCTAAGTCTTCTAGCTAATAGAAAATCATTCGATTTCATAAGATGTTCCAATATTTTACTCGTCATCATCATCATCATCATCATCATCATCATCATCATCATCATCATCATCATCATCATCATCATCATCATCATCATCATCATCATCATCATCATCATCATCGTTGTCCTTGTCATCATCATCATCGTCATCATTATCATCGTCGTTATCATCGTCGTTACCATCATTATCATCGTTATCATCATCGTCGTCATTATCGTTGTCATTGTCACCGTCGTCGTCGCCATTGCCACATACTCCGTTAGTGCAAGTGTCTTTGCAATCATCGCTGGAGTCACAGCAAGCACCGGTTTCGCCGTCGCCTTCTCCTTCGCCAGGGCTGCCGCCGTTGCAAAGTCTCTGGATTCCATTAGGAAAATGTGGATCAGGATTTCCGTCGCCATTGCCGCAGACACCGTAATTGCATGTATCTTCGCAGTCATCACTTGTTTCGCAGCATGCGCCTGGACCGCCGTTACCATTACCCTTTCCGGGGCGGCCACCTGAACATCTGCCGTTGCCGCCGCCGTTGCCACCGTTGTCACTATTTCCGCCATTTCCGTCGGGCTTCTTGCCATGCTCCTCAAACACAAAGATGTAATAGGACACTTCAGTTGCAGAAGCCGCGTAAATATGCAGATCACGGTCGTATCTCTTGTGCCCAACAAATGGTGCATTGGAGTCGCATGTTTGGTGAAGAGTTCCCATAGTATCTTGCATCAGTACTTTGATGGCGAGATAGCCCTTGTCACCGTTGTGAACGTGATACGTGTAAGCTTCGCCGTTGGTCCATTGCTTTTGCCAGGAATAACCAAGAGTTGCACCAGCGATGACGGTGCTCTTCTCGCCAAAGTTTAGACCGATGTTGATATCGACTTTCCATGTCTCCGTAATTGAGAAAGTTTCACTTTTCTGGACATCACAGGTATCAACATTGCATTCTACAGCTCGAGAAACCTTCCTGGTGTCGTACCACTGGGAATGGTCTTGTTCGTCATATTTGTTATCCTTGCAAACCAAGATTTCATACTGTCTCTTCGAACCAGCAAGGTGTTCTTTCAGGAAATGTTGTTTCTTTTTGCTATTCTTGACTTCTTGTTTGGCGAACTTTCTGTATTCAGAGTAATCGATCTTCTTGATACCATCAGCAGTTGATCGGTAAATGACACTGGAAATGTTCTTGCCACTCAGATCATCATAGATGACATAAGGCCTTGTCACAGCTGTAGACACCAGCGAAACGCAGGCGGCGATTGGAAGGAGACTTTGTAACAAAACCATGAAGAGAAGGCAAAGAACGACTGGATGTTTCGTTGTTATCGTTACTGTGCCGTAAAATGCCGTCGTTTAAATACCTTTTCTTCTCTCTTCCTTTTTTTTTTGTTTTACCTTATTCAAAGGCCACGGTGACACGTACCGCAAACACCAAATTCTTTCCGTCCTCATTAATTAACAGTACAAGTATTCCCTGACTTGGATACAGCGAAAGTAGCAATCGCTGGCCTTGAAATACATACCCAGGTTGGAATATACATTACTGCTCGTTGTGGAAGCTATTCTGCGTAGAAATCCAGAGAGCGAGAAGAAAGCTTCCACACCAACATGGGCTGCAGGCTCCAAGAGGAACTATTCCTGTAGCTGAGAGTATCATGCCTAGATATCCTAATATTACGCTCATTTCTAAACTGGTAACCCAAGACAACTCCACCAGCGTCGGGTATAGAAGGTAACTACATAGAAACGTTGATATCTCATCATTCTCTCTCTTGTTCTTAGGGTAACAGCATGACGTGATTCTCGTAGACCTATCGTTCGCGACTACTAGGTAGCCAACGATTAGGTAATGGTATTTGATGCGAAATGATGCTGTCTCCGACACAAACACCCTGCATAACATGGATCTGGTCCAATGTAGAAATGCAATACTCACATAGGATAGTATTGGTCATACTTACTGTATGTATCTCGAGTCCTGGAACTAGAAGCATTGGCTGTAGATATCCTGCTGTTCTCACCATATTGAGTATAGTAACGACGAGTCGTGTTACTATTCCATTCACGACTGCTACGGCTACACAATTTACGACCCTATCGCGCATTTGAAATTTGTAAAGCCGAGTGTGCCAACACTTAACAAAACAGGAAATCGTGATTAGGTCCTTCAATTCCGGGGTCAGATCAGAGTTTAATTTGCAGAAAATGATGCACTAATGGCATTTCTGCTAAATAAAAAAGTAAAGAACATCGTCCGACTTCCGTGTGAGTTTTTCTGTGACATGCTTGGAACTGCAGCGACAGAAAGAAGAAGTCATCTACTTATTACTACAAACGGAGAAAAAAAAATGTTGCAGCAAGTCAGAAAGTCTGACTCCAAACCATGCGAAGCACAATTTTAAAGTTGCTTGGTGACGACGTGCTCCGACAGCTGTGCCTTTTAAAACATAGGTGGTACAATAAACTGCTCAAGTTTTGCATCCACTCATTGACATTTTCCAGCAATTGCTTCGGTAGGTGCCGTACAAAAAGGACGAACGTGAAGCTTCGTCTGTGTGGATTTGATGTCGTTTTTCGATACCACTATCCACATCACTCCATTGTGAGCATTTGGAAACGAGTTGCAAAAGACTTTCTCTCTTTCTTTACAGCTAGGTAGCATGTGAAAGTTGTCGAATTGTTGATCAGTATAAGGCAAGCTGCTGTGACTGCGTTCAACTTTCTGGTAGATTGCACAAAAGTCCTACATTCAACGGTAAACCTTAACTTTATGTTTCTCCATTCAGAAAAAAAATGAAGGAGTAACCGATCAAAACACGTTATTTTTTCCAAATTCGCTAGTGTTGTACACTTTTTCCAGAAATGACTGGCACATCTTTGGGTGGACAAGTGGCGTTACACAGAGGAAAAACGTGGGGAGATGCTTTATTTTTCAGGACGATGACAACGACGTTCATCCATGAACATGGTCATGGAACCATGGTCGACAACGAAGTCGACACAGTCTCCGTAATAGAAATGGATCACCTGAAAAACCCATAAGGGAATTGAAATCAAATGTCGAGGTTCTTAAAGCAAGACATAGTATCATATGACCGCAAGCACGGTACACAGCTCACAGAAAGAATGTCTTTCTTTCATGGTGTATGAACAGGGCAAATGCACTCGAGAGACAGCCATTGAACTCAAGATTGCGCCGTGCACTACTCAGATAGGGGTAGAAAACGCTCAAGAAAATTCTGATCCTGATGGTGGAGTACCCAGTAGACCTAGCGAAAGTACGTGTCCAGTTGGAAGGCCGTCCGACTTGAGGAAGAAGACGTAGCGTTTTTGACAAATTTGTTGGATGAACATTCGCCCTTTGTCCTTGATCAGATGATGGACAGTTTGCCAAAACAGTTTGCGGGACTGCAGGTGTCGAAAATCACCCTGTATAACTGCACTGCCGAACAGTGTAGAATTACCTTAAAAAATCACATTTCCACTCAATTGAAAGAAACTCGCCGGCCAGGATCGACGAGCGATTCAACTGGGTGACACACTGATTGGACAGCGACATGAATTACTGCAGCAGTTTTGTCTTCATTGACAAATCGGCTTTCCACATGAATCTGAAACGGAGCTCTGCATGATCGAAGAAAGGCATTTGCACAACGGTAACTGCTCCCAAGGCGAGGGCGGAAATAACCACAATCCTTGGCGCCATTTTTCCCTACGGTATTGTGCAAAGATCGGCAAGATTGCCGAAATCTCAGCCCTCTTCCAAGCAATGAAAGGCTGCTGGAAACAGCAAAATCGATTCCACAAGCAAAAACAAAATCGTCACTGGGCATTACTTCAAGTTTATCACAAGCACGTTGGACGTGATGGATGAGCACCAGAAATTCGAAGGCAACTACTTGGTGATGAACAATGCGCCTATTCACAAATATGACGTTATCGCTAAGTATATTCAAAACCGTGGTTATTGGCGCATTTACCTTCCCTCTTATTCGCCGGAGCTCAATCGCACCGAGAAATTCTGGTCAGTGATCAAAAGTAAATTGAAACTCCAGAGACTCATTCGAAGAAGAGACCTTGACTTCACGAATCAAGGATGCACGCAACATGATATAATATAGCAATTTGAAAGGGTTTGCGAACCTTCCGTTTCTGTATTTGATGACTGGTTACAACGTGAACCCTTGTAATACTATATTTTCTAATCCTTAAAAAAACCAAGTTCAAGGTACAAAGAAGGCGGAAACTGCTATCGGGGGAAATTGTTGCTTCGAAGGCGCTCCACGTTGATCAATTTCATACAAAATGCAATATTCGTTTGTCTCATAATGCATTGCTCTCACAATCCATTTCGTATTTTCGGGGATCATCCGTGACCTTTCCATATTTCTCTTCAGTACGGAAGTCTATCACAGTGTCAATACATGACAGTGATCTCGCAGTGAAAGATATGGTCCCTCTTTCGAAACTTCACATACTTACTGGATTAGCACGATTGCTTCGTCCCTTATAGGCTTGTTTATTGGTTCTGAGGGACCATTTCACTTTCGTTTCAAGATTGTTAGAATTGTCGTCATGCTGGCTACCTTTAAGAGAACAAACTGGTTCTTCGCCCAAGCTAAAGACTCTGACAGTGTCATCTGCGATATTTCTTTCATTATTCGTAGCGCATTGCGTTGTTCACTAGTCATAGCTACATCCTTTGGCGGGAATTACAGAAAATGGTGATAAAAAAGAGTTGTTGATACCTGTATTTATCTGTTGTTTCATTGATAAAATCGCAATTTTCATAAGACTGTAAAAAGCCGTACATAATGACTCGTTATTTTACGCAAGAGCTGCTCTTGATGGTGTCTAGTACGAGCGCCCACGACTCACAGTTTAGTTCATACTTAGATGCCTTTATCACACATCGTCAATAAATAAACTCCTGTGGCGCTCAAGTATTTTTCAAGGAACCAAGGACTTGATGTTGGTGAGGTGCTACTGCAGAATGGTAAAATAACTTCTCTTTTTTGCGCTCATAGATTACTGGAAAGGCACATCTTGCGCAAATTGGGGTGACAGCGTACGGCAGAGGCTTGTCAAGCAAGTCCTTGATTAACAAACGCGACTGCCACATATAAATGAAGCACGATTTAGATAAACTCGGCACCGCATTTGTTCACCATATCGATAACATAAAGATGGTCACACGGTTGAAGAAAGCTTTGACAAATGCTAAAATGGATAAGCTGAACAATCACTTTTTCGCCCACACAGCCAAGAAGCTCTGAAAGACCATGTTAAGCGACAGGAGCGACAGACCGTCATGGAAATAGCGGTTCTCGGAATTCAAAATGTCTTGCTGTAACTACACGCCGAACAACTGGGATCATCGACGTCCTCCATCAAACGGCCTCTTGAAGCATCCTCGTCAGCCTCAACGTCTCCTCACAAGAAAACTTATATGCTCATCTTCAACGTCATTGTCATCATCCCCAGCAACATCGTCGTCATCCGCGGCAGCATACACTGCGTCAAATTCATCATCATCCTTTTCAGCTGTTCAGCCTGCTGTCAATGTTTCAGATCCCTCTATCTCAGATTTGGTCGAAACGGATGTATCATCTGTGACACGTCCAAGCTATCAATTGCCACGTTGATCAAACGATTTTTCTTAGGGGCCATAAGCGCTACACAATCATAGACCATTGTAAACCGCAAGTTTTCTTACGAGCTACCGCTGTAAGGCTGTATCGCCGTTTTGTGTATTATAGCAATCGTTCTACGAGGTGTTAATTGAAGTGTCTTAGCGAAACTAAAGTCTAGGGTAAGGTTTAGGCTAGATTTTAAGATAATCTGCGCTGTGTAACACTTATGGTCCTTAAACACTTCGTTAATCAAAAAAGCAGCTCTCGTCCATAATCGATACAAGCGCGGCGAACCACTCTCCTCTAGATAGCGAAAAATCATGTCAATATTATCGTATAGCTAAGATGTTGTAATGCACCTTGAGAAGCGGGTCTTCAATGTACCGCTTACATAAGGATCCATGGATCATCGTATTTTCCGTACAATGTATATCTCCCCGCATAACAGGATTAAGAGGATCAGACTATCCTACCGCATGCATAATGCGACAAGAGATGATAGCTGGATTCATGCAGTCAATCCTCTCTTGCTTAGTATATACTCCTAGATACGTGCTGCACTTAATGGGAGATGGCGCATAAATCATACAGCATACGTAGAGACATTATATAAATAGTTTAACTATGAGAACAATAAAGGATAACTCAGTCTCAAATGATTTTTCGGTCTGTTTCTTTTACTCACATATACACATATATCACAAATGGGACCTCCTCGATGTTGACCTAGTCGAATTGTCGCTTCAGAATAAGATTTGACACAGCGACTTGATACATAGACAGCTCACTATAATCTTTGCCAGCATTTACCACGATAAGCTAATGAAGCAAAATTCTGAAGTATAATTTATTACATTAAGTTCTATGGTATGCAATACTACTAGCTGTATAGCTTGAATCTAATAGAAAGGCGCGATTTTTTGCAGGACGTATCAAAATTTTACTCATCATCATCATCATCATCATCATCATCATCATCATCATCATCATCATCATCATCATCATCATCATCACCATCATCATCATCATCATCATCATCATCATCATCATCATCATCATCGTCGTCGTCGTCGTTGTCATCATCGTCATCATCGTCACCATCATCATCATCATCATCATCATCATCATCATCATCATCATCGTCGTCGTCGTCGTTGTCATCATCGTCATCATCGTCACCATCATCATCATCATCATCATCATCATCATCATCATCATCATCGTCGTCGTCGTCGTTGTCATCATCGTCATCATCGTCACCATCATCATCATCATCATCATCATCATCATCATCATCATCATCGTCGTCGTCGTCGTTGTCATCATCGTCATCATCGTCACCATCATCATCATCATCATCATCATCATCATCATCATCATCATCGTCGTCGTCGTCGTTGTCATCATCGTCATCATCGTCACCATCATCATCATCATCATCATCATCATCATCATCATCATCATCGTCGTCGTCGTCGTTGTCATCATCGTCATCATCGTCACCATCATCATCATCATCATCATCATCATCATCATCATCATCATCGTCGTCGTCGTCGTTGTCATCATCGTCATCATCGTCATCATCCTTGCCGTGTCCCCCTTCGCCAGGTTCTGGACCATGCTTGTCGAAAACAAACACGTAATCGACGACGCCTGTAGCAGAAGCAGCGTACACATGTCCATCGTGAGTCACCATGGGGTTCGGGAAATCTCCAGTATTAATGATGCATTTTTGATGCACATTTCCCATGGTGTCTTGCATTAGAACCTTTGTGGCAAGGTAGCCTTTGTCGCCCTTATGAATGTGGTACGTGTAAGCTTCGCTGTCGACCCATTGCTTTTGCCAAGAGTAACCAAGGGTTGCACCAGCCGTGATTGTTTTCTTGTCTTCAGAACTTAGACCAAACTCCAGCTGGGCTGTCCATGTCTCAGTGACCGAAACAGAGTTTGTCTTTTGAACGTCACAGGTATCGGCATTACAGTCTACGTTCTGGGAGGCTCTTTGCATATCCTTGTCATACCATTGAGTGTGATCTTCTTCATGGTACTCGTCCACAATGCAATTAACAGTTTGTCTCTTTGCACCAGCGTTGTGTTTCTTGAGTGATTTCCGGATTTGCCTGTTACGCTTGATTCCGTTGAGAGCTAGTTTTCTGTAATCATCATAGTGGATCTGCTTCACACCATCAGGGCTTGATCGATAGATGACACTGGAGATATTTTTGCCGCTCAGATCATCGTAAATGACATAAGGCTTTATCACGCCAGCTGCTACCAAGGAAATGCAGGCGGAGATCGGAAGAAGGCTTCGTAATAGAACCATGTTGAATAATCGGTAAAACTTGACTACGGTGCTTTGATATTGTCTCAGAATTTGCTGTATGTGCGCTTGCTTAAATATGTTTTCTTCTCTTCCATGATCTAAGGTCGCGCTATTATGACATTCAGAGAAATAAGGTTTTTAATGGAACACAATATTTGAGTAACACGGTACACCGACAGGTACCGGACCTGAAATTACTCTGACTAGCAACAAGAAAATACTGCGAATTCATTAGTGGCTCGCTTGCAGGAACCCTAAGATTTGGCATAATGCAGCTTGACTGCCATTAGAAACTAGGCTATCTGGAAAAAATATGTCTTTGGATGAGAGATTGTACCTAGTTCTACGTAAAAGCTCTAGTCTACAAGTACGGATGGTCGGACTATATGCAAGACTCTGTTCATCTCCGAAAGGAAGCTTCTAACGATTCTTGATCCTTGACCAGCAGTACCAGAAATGTGGATTAAACAAACTTTGCTAAGTGTGCAATGAATGAAAACCCTTGATATTGACCTTAGACACTGTTGTTCTAGTTTTAGCTGAACAATCTCTTCAGTCGACATTCAATGGCTCGATCCGGACTATAATGGCCACTGTTGTCGGGTTTGGGAACTTGTGACATGTGGCACATCATAGCTGCCACTTTTCGCCCCAGCAAAGAAGATCATAAGTTTTGGATTACTAACTGACGCATGATGGTATCTAGTAGAGAATAATTAGCGAAAGTTATTCGATCAAAGCTCTATGGACTATCAAGCGTGATGTTAGCCCAAACTCTTCGATAGGCTTACACGGTAAAAAACCGTTGGCAATGAGGTTTTGTGGTAACTTAAGCTCCGACTACAAGTCTGGGATAACATTTCTGCATCCTTGGTTTAGAAAACTGGTTGAGGTTAAAGTCTCTGCTATATCAGTGCTGAATAACAGCATTACGATGTATAATAATGCACACAATTAGCTTTTCGCTTATAGAATCCATTACATGCCAACAACAGGATCAAACTTTTTTCCTAACTACTTCGCCTGTAAGCATAAACGGAAAACGTGAAGTCCCGGGTAATACACAAGTTTGGGTGTGAAACTGTGACAAGCACAAATAAGAAAAGCTGTAGCACAATGATCCCTCGAAGTGTTGTACGTATCCAATGACTTCATCTCTGTCTCGAAGTGATTATTCGGGTTAGTCCCATTTAGGACACCATCCTTCATTTTTCAAGAAACAGTTCACAATTGCGCGAAGATCTATGCTATAATGTACAAACGGAAGATGTGCTTATTAAGACATTGATTTGTATCTTACACCTGTAAAAGAAAAAAAAGGCCTTTACAATCTTCATTGCACCGTAAATGTTTAAGCTCCAGGTCCGTGTGCGACGCATGTACACGTTACCTAATCCAAGATTTTGGTATCACGAAGATCTGCATTGGAAATACAGAATTTTAACTTTTTAAGGGGTTGGGTAGGACAAATATAGAAATTTAACATACGGGGTTTCCAGAATTTTTTTTTTGGGCGTAACTAGGTCAAGCGGACATTAATGTGATTCTTGTAACTGAGTGAATTCCTCCAGACAAATCATTTGAAGCCTTGTTGGTGAGATAGCTCTTTTAGAGTACTCCACAACCTCATATATGGATGTACTTCAACTCAAATCGTGTTTTCTAATCTAAGCACTCTTGAAGTTTTGCATCTTTATTTCGGGTAGTGCATCATTTTTCACAAGATCTGGATTCATAATTTTGGGTGTTGCACAAACATTTTTCCACGTTGACCGGAGGAAGCTGAATCCGAACAAGTCTTTCATAATGATTCATAGTCAAGGTATAAACTAGCTTGATTGTGGAGCGGTCACTGTAAAGAAAATCGGTTATAGACACAGCATCATTAATTAGAAACAAACCTAGAGCCATAAAAGGATCCAGAGGTTACTGGGTGGTGTCATTGATTTTTGATTGGTACAAATAGAATACTCGGAGGCCTAAAAATTGCAAGGGAAGGTGTAATAACCGTGAACATAAGTCGATTGACTGCGTTGGCTGATGTCACCAGTCAAGGAGTCAATGGGGAGCGTGTAGCGAAACCAGTCAATGCATACAATCAAAAGAACAGTGTGTCCGCGACATACGTTTGAAATGACTTGAAGGCAGTAGCTTATCGCCTATTTCATAAAATTGTTAATAACAGAATTTCGATAATAATTGGAATAGGACTAAGAGGAGAGCTTTGTGATTCAAAGAGCAAGTCGAAACGTGTACCATTGTGCCGTTCACTGTATCCAATATAGCATTCATTCCTCAATTTCGTTGAAGACGTTGTAACAATATTGACATTTGAATGAGAAATCGCTATCTTCGATATTATGTTGAATCAGGAAGGATTAAAAAAGTCATACAAACGAAATCGAGGCAAAATAGAAGAGAAGCATCTAGCCCTTGTTTGGCTAACTTACTTTTGAGTATGACCTCTTTCTATGACGGCATGTATTTTAGAACCTAGCGAATATACATATTATGATGAAAGAAGTAATCCATCGTGCTATTTTGTTTCAGTAATAAGCCTTTTACTTAGCCATAATATCATTAATCAGCTATGAAATTAGTATTTGACGATGATAGTCATCATTTTATGTATGCTCTATGGGATAACGATTTCTGTGATATTCTATTTCTCTTAACCACAAGTTACACAATATGCAATTATCTAGGCAATTCAGGCAAATATCATGAAATAATCGATGAAATGATTGATTGAGTAATGATCTACTATGGAAAAAGGGGACCGAGAACTACCAATTCTTGACATTTTCTTGTATTTCTCGACCGTCTTTTCGTCCAATGTTTGAAAGTGCACAAACAATTTGATTTTCAACCTTGGTATGTTTTTTCTCTGCATTTATAAAATGTCTTATCACTGAAGGCATTGTTGGCACCCATTTCAAATAATCGTTTATTGCAGCAAACAAGTAACACGCTTTCTGCTGGGGAAGCTTGATTATCTCCGAAGATGTAATTGAATGCGGCGATGGTTAAATTAAGCAGCATCGCCGACCTCTAGTAGCACCTTCCTAGAATTTCTCTCAAAATAAGGCGCAGAAGCGGAAGTTACAAGGTATTGATAATCCCACTGTCCAAATCTGAACACCGTTGGATCAGAACAATAACATTTAGTTATTGTATGCAAACAAATGACTGCAATCTTTTTGACTTATCATCTGAAATCGCGCTGAAGTTATTCTTATGTATTGCGCAACTGTGCGGCTACAATGATTATTAATATTGTTGTTGGTATCTCACGTAGGGACCCGCAAGAAAAAAGAATGAGAGAACTAAGCTGAGGCGAGCAGACCTTTTGTGTAATCTAGATGGCTCAGCGTTACATAAGAGAAAAGTATATGTTTGTGTGGGTAAGCACTATTTCCCATTGTTTGACTTTTATTATTTTTATCGTACGTCTGCGCTTGTATGGAGCTAAGAATAATGCAATAAAAAAATAGGCTTCTGCTTTCGTGAGATATCCAGAAAGTGTTATTATAAAGCGACCATCGAATCAAGAGATGGGATTGTCAATAATTCCTAAGGCTAATATTGTTCAATAGTATTCAATTGAGATGAGTATGGAAGAGAGTGTGCACGTCGGTATCCGCCTTCCACAATTGCGCACTATAAGCCCATTTCAATGATTATCATGGAAATGAGGACCTTGATGGAATTTAATTTGGAATCAGTCGATAAAAAAATCTGTTGAATCGCAAGCCAGGGGTTTCAATAGAATCTAAGAATCTGGAATAGTTAAAGCCGATCCGATCACCTAGGATGTAATAACGCACTGTTTGTTGGAGAATATTAGGTAATTGATTTCGTTTAGCCAAATTGAATTCTATTTCCAATATTGTCAGTTACACACTCGTCCTACCGCTATTTCTGTTAACAAGCTTACGTGAGTTAGTAGATGTATTAGAATTGTTAATATCTTTTGAATCCAAGATTGCAAGCTTGAACGTACTATAGAAAATTTTTGCATCATTAATACAGGTTCGTCAGCTGCGGCTGTCAATTAAGCTAATGAAGCACTTTAAAATCTGGAAATTCATGGTGTAAACTTTACTAAGCAGAAAACATGGGCTAAAAGTAATACGGAAGAGGAAACCTTTCCAGTCGGAGATCGACATTAACAGTATCCTGAGCGATGTCCATGATTAACAGCGCTAAAAGTCTATTTGGTCAAAGTGCGGATGTTCACGAACGCACAAGCTTCGTTGGTCTTAATTGGTTAGGATAGTCTGGTAATCAAATGGATTTGCCTTCATTCTACCTCTTTGCTTGCATTATTTTCGGAACCAGCACTGACAAACCTCCTCTGTATTTCATTTGTGAGGTCGAAATCTCTTTCATTTTCTTTTTGTATTCAAATACTTGGCATAAAGCACAATACATGACAATGAGACGGTCTCGGACAAAAATAGCAATGATACTGGTTCCAACAGAGTTATGCTTACAATGGCTCTCGCAAAACCAAACGCAGCTTCTTGTAGCCCAGCAAGTGCTTTTTCTTCCCGATCTCCAGGTTAATGTAGCTCAATTAGTCAAAGTTGGGCATTCAATTGTAAAATATTCCTATTTGTACAAACTCAAATGATTATGATATTGTAAACTACATAACTCCAGAAGCAAGTTTATAACTGAGTGCAATCAATACCAGGTACGTCGAAACTACCCTAGATTTTTAGTTAGTCAAGTATAGTCCAGAGCGTCAAGTGTTAGTGTTTTCAAAACTGGTAAAGTACCTTGAGAAAATTACTCGCTAGGATTCCTGAGTGTTTCCACATTGATACAACAAATTGGATAATGACACGCAATAAGTTATGATCAAAGGACCATGACGAGGGGGGTTCTAAAACAGTGCTACTGCAAATAATAGCATCTGACGGAAATTCATCACACCGACGATAACAGCACAAGCAGATCTGTCTATATGAACAAACGTCCTCTTAAGTTCCGTTTCTTAGGGGTTACGAAAAGACGAGATCCTTTGGATGGAACATTTAGGATGTTTACCAGGTAACTTTTTTTTTTGTTTCTGCACTCCTGAATCTGTGATTCAGATGTTCACTATGGATCGGCTGTGAATTGCAAGCGGGTGGGATGTCTCGTTCTTACTATCTTGCATTTTAGCGGCTTGAGTTTTCAGTGTTTTTATTAACAGGCCATGCAACGTAGATGAGAGGTGGAAAAACCTACAAAAGGTAAAGTTACGAGGTACTTTTTATATATAAGCTATCTGTTAAAGCATAATATCACCAATTCAAATGAAATGTTGTCCTGTCGTGAGCTTGGTGGAAGTATAGATGCAAGATCCTGCACGTCATGTTTTATTATTTATTTTATACTAATGTAGCAGATGATCTACTTAGGCAGTTATTGTGTTAATCACCTAAAAGAGGTACAAACCATATATATCACTTCCGCGTCTTTTAAGGATCACTAGGCCATTACATCATGTTGTCACTCAACGGAAATAACAGAAAAAATGGGATTCAACGACTATACGTCCTTTTGTTTGTTCATCAGATGAATAGCAAACACATCATGTTACATACTTCCTCGGAGACGGATTTTGGTAGGTCAAAGATGACCAGACGTTGAGCGACGAGAAAATCCATCTTAGTTGACCTGTTACTATAGGATTTTCCTCAAGACTTTGCGTCTATTTGAAGGTATTTGGTGTTACTTCCATCTGAACTCAGCGCTTTGAAGTCCGTATTTTTACATTCGTCCAACTCTATGATTTGCGTATCATACTCTTCCATGTTGCGTTTGTGTCACTGATAGCTTCCCATTATCTAACGCAAAAGATGTATCGGAGACTGGATTTCATTGTCTCGTGGAAAGGACGTGTTAAAGGTAGGGTTCTTTGTCTCCTGCAAAAGGCGTTCAACGATCGGATATTTTTATTTCATGCAAGAGGTGTGTGAAAGGTACGGTTTTTTTACGTCATGCAAAGGGTGAATCAGTGACCAGGTTCTTTTAACTCATACAAGCGGTGCCTCAGAAACAGGATTCCGTCGTCGCATGCAAAAAATGCATTGGAGATAGGTCCCTTTTCTCTCGCACAAGAAGGATGTCTCAGACGACGGAAAGTGACGCGCATTTAACGGGATCACTTCTTTTTCCTTTTTCTTGTTTTTTTTTTTCCAATACATTTTATTCGGATTCTTTATCAATCCAACGTATGGGAAATTCTCTGGAAAACGAAAACACGCAGCCTTGAAAGCGATAGAAAGATCGTGTAACCGGACGAGTCCAGTATGTCTTTGATGCAATAGGAAAACGATATATCCAGGCATCCCCAAAGGAAGCATCTGGCAAAAGCGGTAAAGATAGCAATATCATTCCATTTACTAACCATGAAATGAAATATGTTATACGCCACTCCAATCTATTTTGCGTCCATAGGAGGGACCACCTTCATGTAAGTAATAAATGCCCTTTCTGCCATAACTGACATACTAACTACGTACGCTCGTTTTCTTTTCAGTGCAAGATTGGTTCTTTCTGGGCGCAAAATTTTATTTTAGAGTAGCCTAAAATGTAGGTGAATATTTGTATTTTTATTGAATGACTGTGAGTGCTTCGTGATTTAACATGTCCACTCTTGCTCCGTCTCGGAGAAAAATGGATAGAAAAAAAAACTTTGTGAGCGAAGGGAAAAAGAAAAAGGTAAAGAGTATCAGATCTAAGGGATGACGAAATGGAAGAAAAGTGAGAGAAAAAAGATCGGAAGGGAGAATCCGTACTATAATGAAGAGATAACAGAGAACAAATAGGAAAGAAAGGAAGCTAGACTGGGGAGGGAGATAGCGGGAAAAGGGGAGTCAAAAGGGCTGTGGTTGTAGCCGTGCCGCATCGGGAGGTTGTAGGTGAAGACTTCAGCCTTAGCAGAAAATCATTGCTAATCGTTCGGGGAGCAGAGGGGCGGCCTGAAATTGCTCGGGTGCGTGATAGAGAGCATCGATTTGCAACAGAATGTCGCACAGCTTTGGCCAAATGTTCTGCCAATATGTGATCTGGCGTCGCTGCTTGGGGTGAACAATTGGCAGTTTGTTCAGGACGAAAGAAGCGTAACGTGTATTTCAATATAGAGTAAAATAGGAAACGGAATCAAAATTGTTTTCCCCACACTCCGTCCTCGGAACAAATCACAGATGAATCTTCATGGACATCGAAACTTTCCCAGTTTGAACATTTACAAACTTGTGTAGCAATGAAAAATTAGTCTGGTTACGCCTCTTTTGCGGACATATTTTGGGAAGAAGAAGCTTCTATCTATTGATATAGCTGAGCAAAATGATAGTTACTAAGGAGACGTATGATTAACAATAGGTAATAAAGTAGCGTATTGTATTTTCTGCCGAGAGATGCATTGCAGTTTGTACTTGATCGATTACTTCGCTAACGATCTCAAGGAAACATGGGTATTTGGTATAACCAAGGAGAAAAAGCCGTAACTTTTTACTTTTGTTAAGCGGTACCCATTCGTCGCAACTTCAGAATACTCCGAACATCTGCTGTAAATCGTAGCGCATCTAACAATGGTAAAAGATCTAACAGGCATTCGTCGTTGGGGTTTGAAATCCATCCTGGTAGGGAAATGCCATTTTCTACAAATGCAGTCAGTTTACGTTTGCCTTTTCCGATGGGTTTGTTCCCCAAAAACGGTCACGGGTGTCCAAGTAGGGATTTACCTTGAAAAAGCTCGAACGCAGCAGGGCTGTTATCCACAAGGCATACTTTAGCGAGGTCTGGTTCAGCTAGTGATATATCCTTGACAAAGTTGCCATTGCGAACGATGCAAGCCTATAAGTGTATGGATGGTGAGAAATCCATACTTCCCCAAACTTTGTGTTGTTCCGCTCGTCCCCCAGTCCTCCGCTTTTTTATTACTGACCTGTCTGAAATACCGCTGTGAAATGAGGTTTTGATCCTGGTCCAGCCAGTCAATCACTGGATTGGCGTATTCGGCCATAGATGCAGTGAAAATGACGACCTTATACCACTGACTGATCTAGTTCCAGAGAAAATCGAGGTTAGGTCATGTTTCTCTTTTTCATTAGGGATGGTACCGTTTTAAGAAAAAAATCCGCATGTGGCCGTTTATAAACTTCATATAAAAGACTTTGTCTGTCATGTTGTACTTCGATTTTTTTGTGTTTAATCGACTTGCTGACTTGCAGGGTATCCTCTGACCCAAGGCGAACAGAATGCACCAGTGTCTCGTCTAGATCTAATACTAACGTTTTTCCTTTGTAATATTGAAGTGCAGCTTTGTTGGAGGTCTTTGATGCAGTTGCTGGTTTTGTAACATTGCCCCTTTTGGGGTCCATTGCTGTTGATACGTGCGAGGTTGACGAGGAATATGAAGTGGTTGTCTTGGGGCCTTCAATTAATTTTCGGCGCATATGGAAGAGGGAGAATACGTATTCATAAACTAAGGTGAGATAATGAAATATATGAGATAAAAAGAGCTTGTCTCTCCGTCGCCGTAAAGCAGGTATGGTCGTAGTTGATGTTGTTGTGTTGGTGGATGAAAAGGAGGAAGCAAGTGGTGTCATCGTGGGACCATCGCCAGCAACGGTTGTGGAAGTACTGTTGCTGCCGTTGTTATTACTGGGGGAAGAGAGAACTGAAATCATGAGGAGGACGAGGAGAAGAGAGGAAAGGCAACCTGGCCCAGACAGTCCAATAAGCAGGTGGAAAAAGGGCAGGCTGCCAGAAACGCCGTCACCCAGCTCTGGCCCCATCTCCCAAAAATGGGAACCGCACTGATCAGTTTTTCCGCCTTCTCTCATGAGATAAATATTGTATTTGCCTCAAAAGTTTTTTTTTACACAAGTATCATCCTTATTGACTAAATAATGATGATGATAAAAGTAAAATGGTTGTTACACTTAACATAGGGATCGACATGACATCAAAGGAAGGGGGCGAAGTCAGTCTAGGTTACAAAAGATAGATACATTGTGCAGCTAAATTTTAATCTACATGTAAATAAAGAGATGATTGCTGGAAACACTCCTACTTTTTGCTGTATAAAAACGTAGTAGTTCACACGTTAATTTCTATACATGTTGGTACGTTCTTAAAGAGTCGTTATATGTTTCAACTAAAAAAGAAGTATTGAAAAGACTACAGAATGTTCAGCTCATAAGTGCCTAGTACGTTAGCAATGCAGAAAGCGCTAGGTAAGTTAAATCCTTGCAATTGAGTATCATATTTAATAGGTCGAGTTTCTTTTCTTCTGTGAAAATTAATAAGCGTCTCTGTGAGACCTCCGAAAAAATACACGTTACTTTATCCGCTGGGTAAACAGAAGCAGGTGAATAAAGAGCTCCACTGCAAGTCTTGTTCATTCTTCGATAAGAACAACTTTTTCACCTACATCAACGTCGAATACCAACCACGGCGTTGATTTCCTTGCGTGTCAAAGTGGAAATGCATGATTCTTTGACTAGTGAAGAAAATAAAGCCGCCGGGTTACGGAGCAGAAAATGATCGATTCTGCGTGGACATAACTATGCACGTTCTTTCTGCTAGAAAGTCTCCATTATTCTCAGATCAGACGACAACTGCTGAGCTATCCTGCGGATAAGTTAGTTGTTTCCTTTTTTTTTCTTTTCGCCAGTTGAACACTTGTTGAAGGTGTGGAAGCTTTGCTCTATAACAAGTAACATTGCGCACCAGTCGATTCTGAGATGAAGAGTCATGTCATCCTCACAATGAAAGAGGCTAATTAGTGATTGCGAAAAGGTCTGTATAGAATGAAACTTGAAACGATTCAAATCCAAGGAGTGTGACACCGACAACATGTTTTCGGGACGAGAAACGGTAAGCTCCTTCGTTCGGGATTTGAAACGATAAGGAGGCTACGAGAATACCATGCCAAGAACCAATTACCGATCGCAGGTGATTTTATCCGCCACAGTAAATCTCTCATGAAGTCAAGATGATCATGTACACGTGGGACAGGCATTGAAACAAAAAAGATCTTGGATTTTACATCGTATTCAATGTGGAATTATCTATCAGCGAGCACAATTTTCTTTTTTCTTTTTTTCCCGCCGAAGCTTTTGGCGGTGTCTGTGCACCAAATTTTACCTTATTTTTTTTCTGTGGCAGTTTTACTTTTTTCTTCTTCTTTCTTATTCTAATGTAAGCATGACCGAAAAATCTCGCAAGTTTGCACTGCGTGTGCGGCCATCACGGTACAATTACTTTGGCATGTTCTTTTCATTGGTCGGGTTCATCCTGGTGCTACTGTGTTTGGTCGGCTGTCGATCGGCTTCGGGTCAATCACTTTATTTCGCCAAGGTTACCGATCGGCCTGCTGGGAATCTTGCGATTTTTTATGGTTGGCAAGGTTACTGCGTACAGGACAAGGTCACCCAGTGTTTCTCGGATGACGGCGTCATGATTGTCCCTTTTGGTAAGTCCATTCCGCCATGACAAAACAAAAAAAAAGAAGTGCAGGTGAGTTTTGTTGATTAGCTGAATTAGATGTCGTGGTGAGTCAGATGTTGAACGAGACTTATCCGCGTCTGGTGAAGGATGCGATCGAGCAGGATACGGATCTGAACCCACTTGCGACTGCGATGCCACTTCACAACCCCAAGATATTTCCCGCTAGTGTTCTTTGTTTGATCTGCGGTGGCGCTGCCTTGGTGATTGGTGTAGCTCGGGCGGCATTATATCGTTATGTGCAAGACGAGCATTACTCACGTGGCTTCCTTGCATGGGGTTCGTCGGTGTTAGCACTTTTATTGATAGCTCAATGCTCAGTCATGTACGAGAACGGAGTCAAGGAATTGAATACCGTGTACCCACACTTGGAAGCCACGTTAGGTCCTGGACTGCCTATGGTTGGCGTTGCATTTGCCTGCTTCACTATTGCAGGCTTCACCTATATGCACGGTTGTTTTTCCAAGGACGACGTGGCCATTGAAGATGGCTATAACCCTTTGTAGACAAGCTTTACCACATTTAATACATATCGGGATAATCGCATCCATTTAGCCACATAAAAAGAAAGGGACCCTTATGTATTTCAGCCACGGCAAAACGGATATCT
Organism: Saksenaea vasiformis B4078; assembly: GCA_000697055.1. Lineage (NCBI taxonomy): Eukaryota > Fungi > Mucoromycota > Mucoromycetes > Mucorales > Saksenaeaceae > Saksenaea > Saksenaea vasiformis. The sequence continues at coordinate 26,676 of JNDT01001856.1, read as the reverse complement.
AGGGGGGAGAAAGGGGGTGATCGTAGGCTTTTATTTACAAAAGGGTAAAACAGAAGTAAAAGAGAACATAAGAAAATGAGTTTGAATTAGTCTGTCTCCAGACGTCGTTTCTTGGGAGAGGATGGTTCACTCTTGACTTCATCCAAGTGTTTACTAATGCTTTTGCACTGCTTCCCATCAGTGATCAAAGATCGCAAAACCTTGTTCTAAAAAAAGCACGGTATTAGAAAAAAACGAAAACGATCGATGATCACAAGGCTGAAAAAATACCTCTACTTCTAGGTCATGCAACCGAGACTTGAGTGCGTTGATTTCATCCGTTGGATGTTCTGCACGTAGTTTGGCGATCTGTTCCCGTAAGCCTTGATTCTCCTTTTCTAGACGTTCCCACGCAACGTGGTCGTTTGTTGCAGATGACGGTGGCGCTGGTGGGAGCGTGCGATGGTCTTGTGATGTGGGTGGATAAGACCATGTGCGATAGGGCGCAGACCGCAGGCTGTCGGCGGGAGATTTTGGAGGTGAGAGTTGCAGCTTGTAAATAGGCATTAGATCGGCGCTTTCGGATACAGGCAAGCGGGAAAGAACACTTGGTGAGGGTAACAGATGGTTTTTGTTGTTCATACTGGATGTAGTGGTAATAGTAGAAGAAGAAGAAGAAGAAGAAGAAGAAGAAGAAATAGTAGTAGTGGTATCGGCAGCAGTTGTAGGGGTAGTAGCAGTAGAGGAGGGAGTTGTGGCTGCTGTTGTTGAAGTTACTTTTTGAGTCGGATGAGGATAGACTTCATTGGGAAACGGCTGCGAAGCCGGATGAGGGATGTGTAGCTGTGGAATGACGGGGCGGGGAGTGGGTGAAGGGGCGGCGCCACGAGACGCATGGCGAGGAGAAGACGTGGCGTTGTTCGGACTTCGTTGATTCTGGTGTACCGCGCTGCAGGCCGTGCCACCTTCTGCACGTCGGTGTCGGTTAAGTGCATCGAGACGTGCAAAGGAACGGTGGCAAACTTTGCAAACATACGGTCTCTCACCCGTATGTAGTTTCTGATGTCGCTTTAAGTCGTGATGGCGCCGGAAATGATGTTTGCACACATCACACTGTATAACGCACGCAAAAGTATTAGTGCGCTCGTGGTGGAGACTAAATTTAGTTTGAGACACTTGCCTGAAAAGGTCGTTCAGAAGAATGCGTCGTAAGATGTGATTTGAGATTGTGTGGTCGGCTGAACGTTTGGTTGCACTCGTGGCAAACATAGGGCTTGTCCGAACCTGGCGTTGAAGTGCGTTTAGCCGCTGTACTGGTAGTTGTACTGTTGTTGTTGGTAGGCGTTTGAAGTGCAAAAGAGCCATAGCCACTACCATTTGTAGCCTTTGTTGTTGCTGCTGTTGTTGTTGTTGTTATTGGTTGTTGTTCAGGTTGATTACTATGTCTACGTTGTTGAAGTGAACCAGCGTCATTAACCAGTGTGGGTAACATGAGAGTTGCAGATGTCGTCAAGGACGAAGTTGGGAAACTGGTTGCTGGTGTCACTGGCGTTGGCAAATATTCCTGACGGTTACCATGTGGGTTGTCACTCTGTTTTCCGTTTAATAAAGATGATAAAGATATCGGTGCCTCATGCTGTTGTGGCTGATTTTCCCACTGTTCCTGCATTGGTGGATTCTGTTCCGTTGCTGTAGTCATTGTCGAGTAGGGGATGGCGCCTCAAATTATTGGTTCCAAACGGAAGATAAAGGTAAAAAAAGAAAAAATGCCAAGTTATATACAAGGAAAGGTAGAAAAATATATAGGTCGTGCGGATGCAAGGAGTAAAAGGGAAAAAAATAGAAGAAAGAAGGAAAGGGGAATCAAGTTAAGGTAAGCCTTTTTCAATGGGAAGGTTTGTGCAAATTGACAATGCCAAGCCGGATTTTGTGGCTTTTCTACTTTTAGTGTGCCCGCGCCACACAGGTCTCCCCGGCTACATTGAATCACCGATCGAACCTTCAGAACTTCGTATCACTGTCATTTCAGCTTACGACTTACCGATTATATATTTTCTTAATCCTCCGCTTTCTCTTTTACATATTGTTGCCGAAATGTCGTCTGTACGCAAACTAGTCGCGGACTGATTCTCCGATGCAATGTACCTATTTTGGTCAAGTAACTGTGCCTCTGTCTCTTTTCTCACTCCCCGTAACTTTTTGGGCTTGAATGGCTCAAAAATGCCAATTTCCTTATTTACTTGCCTAAAATAAAATAGTCTTTTTTCTTTTATAAACAAAGCCTGTTTAACCCTGTAAAAACAAGATGGCTTTACACGATTTGAATCGATGAAACACGTCATTATACCCTATCGTTGTCTCTCTTCGCTCCTATTGGTATATTTATCACAGCAGTAATTGACAAATGATATATATCCCTTTATGGAGATAATTTTTGGTTTAAGCTTGCACAAGATCCCTTACCCTTTTTTGTTTGATGTCAGATGGCCATGTCTGATGCTTATCACACCTGTTGACATTACACTGCAATCTACAACAAGCATTTCAGATTGTTTGATGTACACCTATAAACGATGGACAGGTTAGTTACACAAACTTGAATATAACTAAAAGTCATGCGCGCAGTGGAATGCAGTTGCTTTTCAACACAAATTTTTAGTCAGACATCGATGCATTGCAGGTGGACTTGGAATATCTCTTTTTCGAATTCACTCTATATCCTACTCCCCCTTGGAAGATCTTAGTCACAATGCTGCAGTGTATCGGGGAAATTATGAAATAGGTTTGGCCATCTGAGGTGGAACCTCCTTACCATATCTTAGTTTTTATTGGACCATCTGGGATTAAAATAGATGGCGTGTACTTTCATCGCTTTATGACTTGGGATTCGGACATGTTAAAAGAGCATAATCCAGACAACACGAGATGAATATGTTATAGTTCCCTGTTACTGCGCTTAGAATAAAATGTACATGTATCTGTCCTGTACTTACTGTGCTGATCACTTGAACAAGCTTTACTCATCCATTTCTTTGTGTACGATTCCTTCCCGATTTGATGCACTTGTTTGTCCCCTTTTTTATTCACCTTTTTTATCCTTTCCAATTCCACTTTGCAATTCTTCCAATTTCACTAGTAAAATTTGTGTAGAAAAGAATGCCTCTGAAGAAAATTAAATCATCTAAACCTCAAGTAGAACAACTGTTATGTGTATTCAGTCGATTGCTTGACGGACAATGCGCATTTCTCTCTAATCGATTTATAAATGCCGAGAATATAAATAGTCAGACCTTCAAATTTTTTACGCAGCTCTCCTCTTGCTTCTTCTGGAATACCAGACTAAATTAACGTCGAAAAGCTCGGTCAAAAAAAGCGGAACACTCGGGAAACAGGTTGCGGGCTCACGTTTTGCGTGCTTTCGGGCAATACCGTTTCCATTGTCAGCATTGTATTCATGCTATAGTCTACAACAAGAGCTACATGCAATTATACATTACTCAGCAGCTTTTGGAACTATAGGCCCTTCTTTTGGTAATAGGTAAACGTTCGATCTGCGGTTTGTAATTAACATTGTTCGGTAGAGAAAAGAGCGCGTCTAAATACTAATATGAAATCCTTTTCGTCTCCTTCGTCAATGTTCACTGTAAGTTGGTGAAACTATCGGTTCGTCCCAGTGTAAACCAAAAGAAGTTGGGGAGACAGAGGTACAAATCTGGTATTATCATCCGTTGCTGTCATCCGCAGGCGGCGAATACAACGAAAAAGATCATATTATGGTGGGCAAACAAGGAGGATGCGCTGGCCACTAATTCCATCCGGACATCGTTGTATCCACATTGGTCCAGCACGCATTTCCAAAATCCTTTAGTTTCGGGAAAGCCAAGGTTGGCACCATCCACCATTTCTTTTGCTTATACGCGCTCAAGCTTGCCGTTTTGTCATTCAACGACGTCTTGAAGCATGGATACTCTATTCTCACTTTACAAGTCAATGACAAGGAGGAAAAAGTTACTAGAATATGTTGCAGATGATAAGCACCTAGCACAAGCCTTGTAAGATGCTAATTAGTCTTTATATGGCACAAACGATAGATTACCATTTTCTCACCGTGACGAAAATTGACTGCATCACCATGTCTAGTCGTTATCCTGCCTTCGCTCATTCATCACACTGAAAAACGTCCATGTATCGCAACGACTCAGCTTTTTTTTTGTTTGACATTTACCAAGCCAACCCGTCATCATCTATCGTTGCATCTATCAGTATACAGTCCCCCTTAGTTGCATACCTCGCCGACAACTCGATCTCTTCTCCTGCAAGTCCCCATATCACGCAATTATTCCCCATAACTGACAATTCCATTTAAAGGCTCCTGGCCGCAATGTCCAATGCGCTTTTACAACCGAAAATATTTGAACGAAGTGGTTCAACTTTCCAGGTCAAGCTACAGAGTGTCGAACAGTGGAGTCACAATACGCATCTAGCGAAACTGCGCTCACCTCCCTGTGCTGATACGTGAGGGGCACCCTATACAAGTCATGTTCGGATAAAACCGATCTTCTTTATCTGACGATACAAATGTAGAATTTACTGGATTTGGAATCAACGTTTGCGTCAGATAAATATTATGAGACGCTAAGGGATGCGTCTTTGTGCTGAAAAGGTGTTGTCTCGCGTTAATCCAAGGAATAGTTCGCATCGAGATAACCAGAGACTTGTATCAAGTCACTTCAGTGATGGATTCCCAGGACCCCGTCGGTAGCAGTAAAAATGTCTCACGATAAGGAGTGGTTCCACCTAAAATGATCCGTATTTAAAGGGACGCATGAATTTCCTTTTTCTTTTCTTTGGCTCTGTTCTTTACGAAAAAACATCCCGGTAAGGATGTCAATTATTCAAAATGTATAAGGGATCATTCATTCAACATGTTTATATTTTAGCCTACAAGACCTCTGTTCAAACCACCTTGGCCGAGTGAGCTCCTTTTCTTGTCACATTCGGTAAATGAAATGATATCGGTTTGCATACATAGATGTCACTCATTCTTACACTCTTCATCTGGGGACCAAGTTAATGTAAATGGGGCATTATCTTATCGCCAATTTATATACTGATAACTGCATATTTCATCCCTTCTTTAGCGCAAATCCGGCTCTTGATGGATGTAAAATTTACATAGAGTAGTGTAAAAATTCATTCAATAAGCAGTATGACATCAACTCGGAAACAATGGCAGAATCCGATTCATTACTTCTTCTTTCGTACGCGTAGCTGTCACATCATGTGTATTTACACTACTTAAAAGGTATGATAAAGTCAGGACCGAAGCTTTCCGTTCATTAAGCATCAACATCTATTTTCTGCTTGACATTTCATCTAATTTTATTAATATTCGTGAGAGTATTAGATCTGATGTAGAAGATTAATGTTATACAAGAATGAAGATCTATACAAAAGCCACGCCTGAAGCTATGGGTTATATCATGGACATATCCATATTTCAATTGCTCGCACGAACTTTCTCACAGAAATTACATTTGCTGTGAAGGCGACATCGAGCAGTTAACGGCTTTAAATACACGGGGACGGGCAGAACACGCTCTGCAATGTCAAATATCACTAATCATGTCACTATCAATTTTTTCCAATGATGAAATTTAAGCCATACCAGCGTTGTATTTAGCCCTTTATCGTTCTACTGTTTATGAACAAGTTTCTACGCCCAATCGATATAAATTTTGCATCCAAGAAAAACCACGTTTACACTAAGAAAAGAATCAAGTATGCGTTCGTTAATACATAAGTTGGCAACAAATTCATGCCACACTTACATCAACACGGCCCCTCGATGGATGCAAAATTCATATAGACAGCGTAACAATTTGTTCATGGTTAGTAAATGGAACAACTACTTGGATGTCATTTTACTTACCCCGAATGTATTCCCACGCCGCACCCCGCACCATGTCTGTGGGGTGGGAGAAAATGTTCGTGGCTTCCATGGAGTGGCCAATTTCATAGTTTAACGACCAGTGGTCTAAATAATCAATCAGAAGACGTGAGTTCCTGTGTGTATATTTAATCTCAGTACGTACTGGGGACGTTTCAAGTGGGAAACGGAACCAAGAATACTTTCATGCGTCCCTTTAACCTTCTGTCATTTTACGCGTTCTGATTGGCGCATCGGGGAACTTATTACAATGGACTAGCACAATACACATTTGATTTAGAAGTAAAGGTGTCTGGCTTCTTTGCGCAAAGATATACTGCTCCTCACCACAGGATTGATGTGGCGTCAACGCAAAGTGATATTTGGATGACGCAAATGTGTATATCTTCACAGTATTTTTGCCATTTCAATTGTTTTTTCGATACTCGTTCACAGGTCAACTCCAAGACGGGCGCTTACCACGCACCTTACGCGTGGATTTTCTGCTTCCATGTGGTCTTTGGTTCGTTGTGTAACTGTACAAAGTGTCTGCATACAAACCTGGATTTATTTATCTCCTTTTCGTTTCGATAACTAGATCACCAGCAAAAGAGATCATAATTTGACCTGACAGCTAGTAACTTTGCGCATCTGTCTGTCAATTCTAAAGGAACGGTATTGTTGAATAATCGGATTCGTTCTTGCTTCCTTTGCATGCTCCGATTTTTACAAAAGCCGAATGAACACAAAGAAACACGACAGAATTCCACATCTTAGAGTATCTAATGTGGATCTTCAGAATAGCGTTTTGGATATCATCACTCAATAATCTGGTATCACAGTCGTATCAGAAGTCAACGCTTTGATCGAAAGGCCCTCGTTTCCCAAATGAAAACGAAAAAGAACTAATCCCTGCATGAGCGGACTGTACTAGGTGCTATCACGCGGCTACTATAAGGATCGACTAGCATTCGTGTTATTCACAGCGGAGAGAAAAGAGTAAGACAGAATTTGCTTCACTCAACGGTGGCACATAAGAGCAATTTGAGCAAAATATCTTTTTTACCTCACTCGGTGAGGCCTTTTAAGGTACCCCAAGGAGTGCTGGACGGGCTGAGGCTTGTCTGTGTTTTAATCAGGTACGGCTCGCACCTCTCTTCCGTCTGAAAAATTTGGCTCTCCAAACAGTTTATTGGTTCTCTCTCTCTCTCGTTTTTTTTACTGCTATGGCTCGTGGTGCGCAAAAGGAACAAGCTAGGTACGCTATAGCACGTTTATACCGGACAAACGGAACTTATATATTTCCGTCTATGTAGACAAAAGGCCCAGAAGGAAGCGGCTAAGAAAAACAAGTCTGGATCGCAGCTCGCGGCGCGTGCGGCTGGCTTGCAGGTACGCTTGCCCTGGATTCTTTCCTTGATCTGATGTCCACGCGCTAGATTAAATGTGCAAAGTGTTTCTCGCCCATGGCAAACTATAAATTGCTTGTTCAGCATATGGAGGTATGTCTGAGTACGTTACGTTGGCTCAATGCAACTCAACATGAGACGATAATAGGCTAAGCATCCCAAGGACCCAATTCCCCCCGAGAGCAGCTTTTCCGCATAGACCACCGAGCGCTTCACTTTCATTTAAGTGAATGCATTATTAATTTTGTATATTTAGGTTTATTGATGGCGTTTTTGTAGTCTTTTTTCTTTTCATTTTATCATTGATAACGTCGACAATGAAGAACGGAGATGGTCCAAGTACTGATATTATATGTAGTTTTTCCAAAGGTTGAGAAACGGTGGAGAGATTAACATGTGTTCCTCTGAACAAATCAACGAGAATGAATACAGATCCTGTACCTTCGACAAAAACCATCGATCTAGGTAATGGCTTTTTCTTCTCCAACGACTAGACCGTCCTTGGACAGCGACATTACCTGAGGTAGAGGATTTTAAAGTCGATACTTCCACCAGTGTGCTATATCGCAATGGTTTTCCGACACGAAAATTAACCAGCGTCATTAACTTTACTGATCTCTCATGATCCTCATTTGTTATGCTTAATGCTTAAGTTTCAGCTCTATCGCAAGGTTGGTGAATTTTTTTAAGTCCAGTTAGTCTGATTATAATGTTGTATCATATTACCTAAATGGTATCAGAATAAAGCGAAAAGAGAAGAGCCATACCGACTTCGATAAGCAAAATAACCTTGGGGAACAAGGGTGCGTGATGAGTCTCACATGTATTACATCAACTTGATTACTACCCACGTTAGCGAATTTCTAAGTTATACACATGGTTGGCCTGTGCAAGGTTTTTCAATAGTGATCATGTTGGGGTTTATGATATTGTATACGACTATTTGACTTACAGACCTAGTAAAAAAGCTAGCTTGATAGCAGTTGAATAGGCTCTGCCTATGTCGAGAAGGTCTTTTCTACATTTCCGACTTTCTTCTGGCATAACAGATGAAAGATATGCAGGTTTCCTTTTTTTTCTTTGGATCCGTTCCTCTTTAACATCCCGGTAAGGATGTCAATTCTTCATCATATATACAGGACCATTCATGTTTTTTCATCTATCACTTAGCCCGCGTGAGCCCTGACCCGAACCATCTCGGCTGTGATGCAGCTCCCAGTTCATCACCAGGTAAATAGTTCTTGTCTCCCGCAAGAGCAATCTTACTGCAAATTGAAACATCCATTCACCAGATCATTGCTTTATCACACATCTTCCTGTTATGTCCTAGCCAGCACAATGAGAAAATGATTGATATTTTCTCAAAGGCAACATCATATGATCCTCACCAGAGCTTTGTGCAAGAATCGATGGACAAAAATATAGACATTATGGATGGCACGTTGCTCCTATTCTCGACTCCGCTGAAGAGAAAGCTTGGTCTAAAGACGAGGCAACCGCTCTATTTTCACAACTCTGTGTCAATCTACATTTGGTACCCATGACAAGAATATCCGGTATAAGTATTATCTCAATATAACACGCTCTTTAGGGGAACAACTTTGGTGGATATTACATTACAAACTTGAAGAGTATTCTCGATAAAGGAATAGCACTATGGAAAATGGGTTCCTGCTCGACTGTTTTTCCTTAACTAAAAAATAGTCTATCGAGAACTAAGGTAGCACGGGACCCTGATGGGTTATTTTTTTACTTAAGGAAAAATAGCCCATCAGAAACTCATTTTCCATAGTATAGGTTTCCTGTGTACCAAGAGCATCCTTATATCGAGTATCCACTGTAGGTGAACACGCTTCCTCAGTGATTCATGGGATCGTCAAAGCAAAAGAGTTTTTAAGTTTTCATATGCCAAGTGTTCTCGTTAGCATGCGCAAAAAATGTAAGTGAAAGGAGTGTAGAAATAATAAAACCTGAAGAGTCAGCAAGATATGGTAGTATAATATGTTATATGACGCTATTGTTGGTTTATACAGTGTTGATCCAATGGTTGGTCCGTGGCTATGAGTCCATAGGAAGATGGATAAAAAAACGTTGCCAACGAAGATTCACTTGTTTGCATATCACTTGCTAGTGAAAATTTGATTTTCAGTGCCTGCGACTTAAAAAAATCGCTCTGTGAATTGATCAGCAATCGATGTAATTTGTACCCCTTTCCTTAATGATGTCTTCTCCGTAGCGGATCATGAAAACTCGGGAAGCCGTTGTATAAAGAAGCTGAGAATTGACTAATTCACACTATGGGAAGTCGGTTCCTCGTGAGCTACTATTCACTCAGTGAAAGTAATCTGTCCAGTACTGTAAGGGGCACAATTTCCTTGTTTGCTACGTCTTACTTAAGAAAAAGTAGCCCGCCAGAAACTGGCTTTCTAATCATCTTATTTACGTGCAAGTGCATTTTAAACGTTTTTTTTCGCTCTTGTGGAGAGATGTTCGCCGGTAAATGTCTGTACGGATACCATGTATTTTATTGCGAAATGTTGTGAGACTTGTCTCTTTCTAAATACTGCCAGGACGATATATTTTGAACCGCACTTCCCAGTGCTTATTTCCTATTACATAGACAAGCTGCTTTGGACCCGATACCTTCATGCTTGAAGAATAACATGCGAGCATTGGACACAGAGCGACGATGCGTGGTTATCCATTAAAAAAACAAACTCTCTTAGGATCGCTCAATCTATTTTACCAGCTCAAATGCTTCTTGCATCCTGCACGTGTTTTGCTGCTTTGAATAACTATGCGTGTGATATTGTCCGAACGGGTACAGATCATGCTCAATAGGCGTCTTGGAGTGCTAACAAATCACTTTACGCTCCAGAAAGCTCCATCGAATGACAAGCGCTGTCGGAGTCTATTAAGCTTTCATTGGCTCTAAGTGCGATAATGAATTTTTGTCGTGCAGGTACGCGGCAACTGGTATCACGCCAACAGATTTGAACTCCTCGAGGAAATTTCAGTGCCAAGATATCAGATAAACACAATGATGTTTTTCGAAATCATGGAGGCGCATTACGTGTGGTGAGGATTTGGTAGCAACAAAAAGCGTGGTTGAGCCGTGGATGCGAAAAAAACCACGGATTGTTGGCATGTGACTGTATTGCTTGTTGTGCAGATGTTCTGTTGTTGTGCAGGGTCTCAGCTGTGCCCATTCTGCGAGAGATCTAGTGATACAGAAGCTCGTGTTGTTTTTGAAGTAAGCTTATGCTCGGTTTCTGCGTTATAGTTATGCGACGATTATAGGATGATGACTTCCTGGCCTTGTACGATCGATCGCCTTCGAGCAAACTTCATCTCCTTTTGATACCACGTGCCCATATTACGACTGTGATGGCGTTAGACGATGCAGATGTTCCGTTATGTAAGCTTATGTTTAAACGATACATTATTTAATCCATAAAAGTACAAAAGATGATCAATAAAGGACGCGAGCTGCTAAAAGACCGAGGTTATGATCCAGACAGTAACCAAGTTAGGTAAGTATTTTTTGCGTACGCCCTGCATCATCATGATCTAATTCAGTCTTCAAGGATGGGTTTCCATGTGCCTCCATTCAATTCAGTGAACCACTTGCATATGCATGTCATTGGCTTACCATTTAATAACATCTTTCGGCGCCTAAAGTATCAGCCGGGACGGCGCTGGTATGCGGATGCTGACGATGTGCTTCAGCGTCTTAAGAATGGACAAAATCCCGTGTGAGGAAGGAAGGAGATCCACGTATACCCGCAGGAGTGTACTTTTTACCGTATTGCAAATGACACAATAAATATTTATTTAGAGGGCAGCTTTTTAATTATGGAATTATTAGAAGGATGGTGAGCCAGCTCTTGCTTGAGCAGCTGTGATAAAAGCAGCGTGGGACCAGGTGAGATCGCGAGCACCGGTCATGTATCCTGAGGAGCGGTCAAACTCCTCAGAAAGAGATCCGTTTGGATTCTGGTGATATTGTACTGTCGACATAAAACGGTCGGCAGCTGCGGCGATGCTCTGGGTCAACGTGGCAAATTCTTGAGAGCCGGGGTTGTATTTCTTGCCGGGTGCAGCACTGGAATCAAATCTGACAAAGAAGTCTTTGCTGATTGGCGTCACTGTCACACCTGTGTTCTTCCATTCGAGAATGGCACGATAGTAAAGTTCTGTAAAGGCAGTAGTAGCCAGGAACCACGGGTTGCCCTGGGAATTTCCGTTGCCATTGTAAGTGTCTTCAGGGTAGCGACCGATGGCATTACCAAGGTGAGAAGGCAAATTGTTGTTAAGAGGGTATAGACTTGCCATGGACTTCTCGAAGGCTAGAGCAGTTGCGAGAATTCTTTCAGATCCGGGAGTGTAGAAGCCTAAGCAAAATAGTATGTCAGTATAAGGTTGGAGACTTTACTACGTTATTGTTACCATCGCCCATGCCTGCTACATTAGCAGCAATCAATGTAGAGACATCCAATCCAGATGGCTTTTCGACACCGTTCTTATAGTCTTGTGTGACAGTAATATAATTCTTGCCAGCGTCCCAGAAGGAATTAAGTCTTGCTTGGATTTTGGCAGCGACGCCACTATAGGTACTGGCCTTGGAGTTGTCACCATTACGCGTGGCAAAGTTTGCACCATCCAAGAGGCTACGTCGCATCACCATCAAGGTATAGAAATGGATACCATTGACCTCCTCCCTATAATATAATTAGAGGCCTTATTCGCCAACTTTTTAAAGTGTGTGTGCTTACCACAGATCGAAGCATGGATTGCTCCAGGTATCGACGACGTAATCGAGATCCTTATAGATAGCTAATAAAGACGGTGATTAAAGGGGAAAACGTATTTCCGGAGAGGTTAGACGTACCTGGCTTTAATGTATTCGTGAAGTACGACGCATTTTTTGTTTGGCTCAGGAAGCTATCGGCAATCAACATGAAGCTTGAAGCTCGCTCAGCTGGACCATCGTTTTGTGGTCTGATGAGTTTCAACAAATAATTATTTAGTATCTTTCCCATGCACAATGAGGTCAGTATTACCTTCCCCAGGGGCCCGTAAAGCTTGATCCATCGGGATTAAATTTTGGTTCGCCAAGGCAATTGCAAGGGGTACTCTCCGATTGCGTGTTGATTTGGAAGTTGACATAATCATCAAGGACCCCGTGGATCTTACTGTCGCCAGCGTTGGTGGTGTTGTACTTGTAAGCAATCACCCGAGAAACCAAAGCAGCGTCGCGTGTCCATGTGTAGAAGTAATCTGGGCCGGCGGTGGATAAAGATGCAGCTACAAATCCTTTTGCAGTTCCCTCAGGGTTTACATTGCGAAGCATTTCCGAAAAGCTAATATCTTCTTGTTTGGATACCCAGGAGCTAATGGTAGAATTTCCGGTTGGAAGAGACTGCTTGTCCACTGGAGCAGCTGCTGCAGTCGCAATCGGCCCAAGGAGCAAGAAAAGGGTTTTCCAGGATGGCATTATCTTGATAAATGCGTGGCTGATCTTCCTAAAACACTGAAATTCGACCGCGTTTAAATAGCTAATTCTGCGTTACCTGATTTATTGAAAAGTGGGGGCGAACGGGAAGCTGCTGAATCTTTATTAACGTTGTTCTATTCTTTCTAGTGCCAAAGATCTTCAGCACTGTCTTACCATTGTGACCCATACAGCAACGGACTCTTCAACAGCAATTACGGCCATTCCGAGACTTCCCGTACACTTGTGGCACTGCTTCTTGTTTAAGAAGCTGGTACTGGGGTTAGTCATTGGCCTGGATAACTTTTAGCAGCATCAGCGTTAACGATCCCGACGGGAAATGGTGTGTTTAAATTTTTTCCCACCATGCATCATGCAGTAAAACGACAAACGGCTCCGACGATCTCTTGATTTCATGTCCATGCCAACAAAGCGACTCTGTGGCCATAGTGATTCCCTACTCCAGGGTAAAAAGGTTCGGAAATGAAAGTAAACAAAAGGACATTTGTAACGTTTCCAGTATGTTCCGCTCGGTACAAAAAGCCTGGGAAAAAAAAGCTAAAAAAGAAATGTACGCAGAATCTTAATTTGTAATCGTATTCATCTTTTCACGCGGGATTCTACAAATGAAAAGATGACCCTTAATTTCCATATCTTCCTGAAGGTTACACGGTGACGGGTGCAAGCTACCCAGCATCCCCACAATTCTCCCACTAAATTTCATAATCACGCCTCTCTTTGTCTTTGTATCACATCCTTGATGAGTAGCATTTTTTTGGTTCAGCACGAATCTCACGAGATGAAAGATTTTCTCGGAGAAAAAAATTTCTCTGGTGGTACTTTGTGTTTCGTTCTGCTTGATCGAATGTCGTCATACTTTTTGCTCGCTATTTACATCTCTCCTGCTGCCATGTATGCACACAAATTATAACAGCAGATCATTGCATCACATATGCCACATTGCCGCCTTCATTCCACAAGGGAATTATATCCACGCTCACAAGGACACCATGATATCGGATCTATAACCGCCGTGCTACCGAGTGACTCTGATATATAATCCTAACCACTGCTCTGTGTCTGATCGTCCAGGGAATGACTACTATTACTGCGACTTCGAAAATTCCGTTCAAACCTGGTGAGCATACCACGGTTAAGCAACCTCCATAATCAGCACGTACTACTTCCAATAGCGCTGGACTTTATTCTCCTAAACAACTTCTTTATGCCGCTTATAATTATTGCAAGCGCTATCTGCTGTAGTCCTCGCGAATGACAGGATTTGCAGAAGGAATCAAATAGCAATATCATGTAATGATATTTGTAGAGACGAAGAATCCCAATCAATCAACGGTGCAACATGTTGCTGGAAACATCATAGCGGCATCCCTTCCAACATGAATTAGCATACATTGATGCAAGCGGAGTTGGCCTCTAGAGGAGATCTAGCCTTTGGGTCGTCCAACTTGTCGGAAGTTAGACGCGTATCTTGATAGTTTAGCTGAATCAGACGTTCAGTACCAGCTGTCGTTACTTCCATTAGTCACCAAGGTTGTGTTTCTACTCCTTCTTGAACCATACTCTCGCGTTCCATATTTGTATATAGAGAGGGAAAAACCAAATTCAATATAGACAGCTTAAATGTTCTCTTGCTGCAGGTACTTAGCAAGCAGCCTAAAGAGAGCGGTTCCTTGTTGTATGGAGATAGTTAGTTCGTACAGTGGACGGACAGGACCCTTTGGGACTGTTGGATGTCTTCCGATTAGCTCTTCTGCCTACTTACATGATTCAGCCCTCAACCACTGTGATAATACAGTGCTGGCTCGGCGCACTAAACTCGGTGATAAGACTAAGTTATAGCTATTAAGTTTCAGTTGGGGTTCCAGTAGAGAAGTTCGCTGTATATGGAAACACGATAATCCCCAATCTTTCCCGTTATGGATCACACTTCTATAGGGATGGGCTTTATGACAGTCAACGTGTACCACTCGCCTGAGCGGTGCAGCTACCCTCTCTTCTAAGATGGAACTACATGAAAACGACATTATTTTTACATCATCTGCGAGACCGTGAATCTTAACCCTCTGAGAAACAGATTTCCGCCTTGCGCATCTTGTAAAATGATTTTTTTTTCTACAGTTAACATGGGCTGCTGTCACGTAGAGCGCCTGTGTTGTGCGAGTTTTCCGCTATGGAAATTGACCAATCAAGCCAAGTAAAAGTTCCGTATATCATCATGAATAGGATTAGATTTTATAGCTACAGACACCGAGATCGATCCAATGCAATACGCGATACGCTTGAGAGTCAGTCATATTACTCCACCACAGTACACCTGCGAAGATCAAGTGGAGGTGTTCATTCGCCAATCTCTGCTCCCCAACCTGCCAATGAGCGGAGTCTTAACCGTTTGCTTGAGGGACTGTTCCCTTCCACAATACGAAAAAACTGGCCTTTCCTTGAAACGATACCATGAGTGTCTCAGTAGCAGACATTTTTGAAGAATATGTTGAAAGTAACTATATTCTACGCGATGTTAGCATTAGCAGTTGACAAACTTGTAGGTTTAACAAATTTGCCGTCGGAAATTGATCAAAACATGCATGAGCTGCGTAGCATGGATGAAGATTTTCAACGTAAGCCACCTGGAAAACTGAAAGAGCAGCATGACAAAAAGTTTACATAGGGTTGAGAGAGCTATATACAAAGCACAGGCGGACATACGTCAAATTACTTCGATCATCGAATGCCAGCTCACCTACAACTCCGTCCACACCATCGTCAGCAACAACACCACCTGTAAATCATGTCGCTGCGCGTCTTCAACTTGAAAAAGATCACAAAGCAGCTGTACAGAAACAGGATCAGAAAATCGAGTTAGCACTACGCATGTACGATCTTGTATCACGGCATATTGAACGTATCGACTCGCAAATGGCAGCAAGTGGAATAGCAGACGGAGATTGGATAGGTCAGCGCACGAACAATGGAAATCGGAGGGGCCCTTCGACATCGTGGGAGGATTCATGGCGTGAGGGCATGTGTGAAATCCTACGTAAAATGCCGACTCATGTGGGTGCTTCATAGGCTCGCGGAAGCGGCCCGCGCCTGGCGGACCTTCAGGCGTCAGAAAACGGTATGGACACAGAAAACATGGTCTGCACTGATTCATTCATAGCATACACCATTCCCTAAGACCAAATCCATTACTGAATCAGAATGGCGTGTTGGCAGAGCTGGAGATCGATCCTAATGAACCAAGATACTGCTACTGCAACCAGGTTTCTTTTGGTGACATGGTAGCATGCGATGGAGAGAATGTAAGCAAGAGAATAGAAACATGACGATTGCGTGATTAATTCATCGGTGTAGTGTGAGCGTGAATGGTTTCATTATGCTTGCGTTGGTCTTGTTGAACCACCCCCTGGAAAATGGTATTGTATCTTGATGGATGAACTGATTGCTAAAGTACATATCCACAAGGTTTTGCGACGAGTGCAGATTATAGTGGTGGATCGTGGCGGTATTTACATCACGAAGGATAACGCTGCTGGCAGTCCTTGTCCATTATTTTCTCTGGCAATTCTTTTTTCTTCTTCTTTTTTTCCAAATCATCTATGCCTGTTGGGGACTGACAGAAGGAGCACTTTCCAGCCTTTCCTTTTTTTTTTGAATATTTGCAGAATAATATGATTTTGGACGATTCTTTGCATCAAATAAACATTACGTTACGTTCAAGTAAATAAATTTCACACTGGAAAGTGAAGCGTCTTTGTGCTGGGAAGTAGGGCTCAATAGACAGTATGGTTGGCGCCTCTTCTAACAATGTATTATTTAAAAAGCATAATGAATTTAAACCTAGTGACGGTTAAACCGTGATAGCATGATGATCTCCCCCGTTCAGATACTGTATAGTATTATGATATTCCATGAATGACTTTCCGGAGATCAGAGAAAGAGGTAGTTGTTCTTGCTATCCTGAAAACCTCGACCCTGAGCTAAATGATCCATCTCTCTTCCAGAATGGGAGCCAAGTGCAGCATAGATGGTATAATCACTAATTTGGTCCTCGTACGAGACACAAGTCAATGATGAATCAACAAGAGCGATTATGCCTACATATTTTAGTTGCAAATCCAATTTTCTATTAATACAGTAAATTAAGTAAGATAAACAATACAAAAACAAATGCACCGTTATTCTAAATATTATCCATCATCGGTCTACTTGCGAGTTGATCTTCTCTTCACTTTAGGGGATTGCTTGGGGCTACCAGATTTAAGATGGTGCTCGGGGATCCATGATTCATCCAAAACCATTTGTCCTTTTTCATCACGATGTGTAGGGCGAACTGCAGGTTCCACGGACTTCTTTGCCTATCAATCGAGCAAACGTTAGTCTCCTTTCGCTTCCGAGTCAAATTATCATTATTATTTACCTTGGCCTTCTTGCTAGGAGGGAAGAATGCTTCACGAATAATGTAACCGACGAGGAGAGCGCCAGCCGCAAGGATGACATAAAGGAAGAGACTACATCACGAGATTTAGGATATGTGATTTTCCATGTGCTATGCGTATCAACTTACAGCTGAGGATCCAACAGAGACATCTCTGGATCAGTAACCGTGATTGTTCCATTGTAGCCCACAACGCGAAGAAGTTGTTCCTTTAATTTGCCCATTTATCAGACATGCCTCAGTTGCTGTCACTTGTCAACTTACACCAGCCAACAAATCGATAAAGACGGTCAATTCGAGATCACCAGGGGCAAATTCAGAATAGAACGCATAGGGTACATCAATAGCAGCTTCGGGAGCGATAGTAACATCGTCGTAGCGAGTTGCCGTCAGCTATCGAAAAATTGATTAGAACTCTGTTTTTCATAACCTTTAATGCATACATTGCGGATAATCTTGCCATTGTCTTCGGGATGGCTGATTTTTCCGGAAACAGCGACAATAGTAGCCTCCTCCGTGTGATTGTTCGTGAGCGTCATCATAATTTTGTTATACTGACCATTAATAACCACTATTCACGTGTTATCATCATTTTCTGCGCATAAACGAGAACTTACATCCGAATGGATTGTCAGGGAACTGAGCTGTAACCTCAATATTTGTTGGTTCAGTAAAGCCATCCTCCTGTGCGAAAGCTAGAGCTCGAAACATCAGTTGACAGGTCGCGAATGCAGATCACGAAAAGGAAAACGTGGCGAGTTGTGGGGAGAACACGTACCACAAATGCTTGCACAGAAGAGGAAAAGCAAGGTCCACAAAGAAGTCGATCTGCTCATGATGAAAGAAAGGGGGGCAAGAGGAGCGGGAACACTGAGACAGGTTTGTGGAAGCTGGCACCATTTTAAAAAGAAAAATTGGCAGTGCGTTTTCGTGTTGCGATTGGCCAATATCTCGATTAAGCTTTTTGCATCCAAAAGGTGCTTGAATGGCAGAATATTCTACCGCAAATGGGCAATCCCAGTCCATCGGGTACGCTCTACCTATATTTATTAACCAAGACTTTATCCCCGTTTGAGTGTTTGTAATCACATAAGTATCTCTCCATTCGTTGTTCGTTATCTGTGCAATAACAGGTTGCAAAAATGTTCTACTTTTTTTTTCATGGTATAATAGAAATTCTTTATTCCTAAAGAGCATTACACTGCGCGTTTCACTTCGAAAAATCGCTTGAGATAGATGACTTGCCAGACACACACCGCCACCAACAAGGCAACTTGACCCAGGGACCACCACTTTACTCGCGAGTTGGTACTTTCAGCCGCTATCAATACACAACGTCAGAAAGCCCTTTGTATTAGAATCCCCTTACTGTTTCGGTGCTGACGTTCGCGGACCACGATGTATTCTTGTTCAGCCTTGATAGCAAATATACTATCGGCCAGTTCACGAATTTCACGTTCAATTGGATCGATATGCTCTACACAGCGATTTGTTTCTATCATGTATCTTTACCAATCTTCTGTACCTTTCGCTGTATTCTCAAATTTTTGCATGTCATGCACGTTGAAGTTGACAAACCGGGCAGGAGTAGAGTTCAACTTATTCACAAAACAATAAGTGTATTTTCCTGGAATTGTTGCGCGAATAACATGAATTCCTGACGTCTCTCGTACAGAGCTCTTCATCAGTTGGTTTCTGGGATCTTGTATCTGAGATATGCACATAATAAGCTCATCAGTAGCAAGAAGCGATGCTTACCGTGAAATCAATGCCGGGATGATTGACTTGGCTAACCTGGTAGACGATGAGTAAGGTACAAAAAGAAATATGCCAAGCTGTCTACCTGGAATGACACGGTCATTTTATCTCCTTCAGCAAGCTGTTCAAAGAAACATTCGGTTCCATGAGCCGGAATAGTTATGCTTAATGCCAACACAGTGCACTGGAGAAGGCACACAATGGCAACCAAAAGACTTAGCCATCGCAGTGTTTTGAACATGGTAGCCAAGAGTGAAAGAGCGACACTAAACTAATCGGACATTGAAACACATGTCATGCTTGCGGGTTCACTGGTGAAAATTCAGGCGGAAAAAAATGTGGTGCAGCAGTCAGGGAAAGGGAACAAGAGAGCGTTGGGAAGACTACTGTGGTAAGCAACTACAGTATTTTTCCCCAATGACTTTGCGTCTATTTGAAATTATTCGGCGATTCTTCCAGATAAACTCTGCGCTTTTGAAGTACGTATTTTTACGTTCATCCGATGTCATGATTTGCGTGTCATACTCTTCCATGTTGCGTTTGTGTCACTGAGAGCTTCCCGTTATCTAACGCAAAGACGCGCAAGAGACAGGGTTTCACTGTCTCGAGCAAAGGACGTGTTAAAGATAGGGCGCGATTATCCGTGTTAAACATAGAACTATTTGTCTCGTGCAAAAGAAAAGCGTCAATGGCAGCATTTTTTTTACATCATGCCAAAGGCTATGTTTATCTCGCGCAGAAGGCGTGTCTGTAATAAGGTCATATCGTGTCATGGGAAGGGATGAATTGGTGATTGGGTTCTTTTGACTCATAAAAGCGGTGTCTCAGAAACAGGATTCCGTCGTCTCATGCAAAAGACGTGTTGAAGATAGGTTCCTTTTATCTCATACAGAAAAGATGTCTCAGATAACGGGATAGTGATGCATATATAAAGGGAGCACTCCTTATTCTTTCTTTTTTCCTTCTTCTTTGGCTCTGTTGGTATAAACATCCCCGGTACGGACGTCAACTTTTTTATTACATATCCAGGATCACTCATTTTTTTGTATGCCGTTTAAGCTGCATGACCGCTGTCCCGAACCGACTTGGAACCGCAGGAGGAACAACTGTCGTTTCACTCTGCAATAAGCGGACGTTCGAATTACCAACCTATGCTCATGTTGCCAAATCTCTACCGACAAATCCATGTTTGGCGCAGTCATCCGGGTTCTGCAATAATGGGAAGCATGCGTTACCAATGAACAACCATATAACGGTGCCTTCTGTATAACATCCTAAAACAGCAGCGGGACATCTATGTTAACGACTTTGTACCAGACCATCCTAGCTGTACATAACGAGCTCCTATTACTTGGCTGGTTTCTAGCCTTCTATGCTGATTTTCTATATTCCTCCAGCGTTCACATCACCTTTCAGATCAGCCAGTGGCATTGTGGCTACACCGATGCCCGCATGTAACGATTGATGTAAAAATAAAGGTAAATCTTGAAAAGCTTCGTATGTAGATATTTCCGACGAGATGGCAGCTGGCTTAGAAGCTATCAAGGAAGATACAGAATCATGTATCAACGACAAACGTTCGTATCACTGTGCACTTATATATATACCCGAATCAATCTTTTCAGGATCGAAAAAATAAAGAAAAAAGTGGAAAATCTAGAAAGGTTTCCTTTTAAGTTCTGCACAAATGACGCCATCTCTAAAACACTGTATAACATGAAGTTCCCAAATGCATCAGAAAGAAGGTTTGGGCGGGATAACGAACAAATTCGTTAAGCGGTTAGACGATATGGGCCGAGATATTTTGGTCAGAATTGCAGTGTGTGCCAGAGATCCAGTCTGAGCGCAAGATAGGTACTTTTTATATAAAACGCGGTAAAAGAGAATGATCGAATATGCCTCTCATGTTGACTGGATTGTGCTTTTCTAGCTATTATTTGGCCAGAGATGATCAAAAAGTCGTCTCAATCTTAAGTGGGAAAACTGTAATGAAGGTGTTTTATTGGCCAAAAAGACACTCCGCGCTATATTCTTTGGATACCATTGGCTGAAATCCTCCAGACATGTACACTTACTGGCCCTCTTGTGTGTGAAAGAAAATTCTCACCTTTGCTTTCTGCACTGTGTTCTTTTTCTTTTCTTTCCTTTTCTTCTAAATTTTCACCTTCTTTCTGTGCATATATATACATATATATATATCGAAGCAAAGGAGGCATTTGACAGCTTTGCTGCTTCCTTTTCAACATTACAAACAGAAACCTTGCACCCAATTTTGGAAGCTGCGACATTGATTTGTTGTCCCTCTTGCTATGAGCCAAGATCAGTTAAACCATGGACTTGACATGCCTGCTGAAGAAGAAATTGGTAGACTACAACACGGGTTGCCGCATTTTGTACCGACTCATGTCTTCTTAGCTCGCGACACTAGGGCGCGTCAACTACAGTCCTCCCGATTACGCATTGCACTTTTCAAAGCACTACAGGTAGAATCTCAGCCTGAACGCCAAGCAGCACTGGAGAAAATTATCCAAGTCGTCAAGTCTTATATGCGACTCGCGCGGTCGCCTTTTTCTCCCGTGAAAACCTCGGTCTCTTCCGCGGAATCAACTGCACCTACCACCCCTCCGGCCTTACCCATCACAGTGATCGAGAATTCAGAGGAATCGAGCTGCCGAAACGTGCACGATGAGCAAGCAGCCTGCCAAGCCGAGGCAGCTGAAGTGGAAGTGGGAGGCACAGATGAACAGCTCCAATACTTCCTCTTAACCATTCTTCGTCTATCCATCACCTGTCCTTTCAGCGACGTCAGACACACATTCAAAGAGCTTTTACAGATTACCATGGTAAGATTTAACCTTTTATAGAATTCGACCGGCTTATCATGTGGTAGGACACGGCGATTCCTGCACCTCAGCCCAGCCACCTGTCACCTTCCTATTTCATTGCCCTGAAAGATATCTTCTCGCTTGAATCAACTACATCTTACAATGCTAGTTCATACCCCCGACCATCTAATCTGTCCTTCTCCCCATGGTCTCACGAAGCGGAATCGAGCGACGGCATGGATGAGCCTTTTGATCTGACGAAATCGCAATTGGAAGACTCGGAAAGTGTGGATATGACAGGCGGACGGCCAGCGGACGAGTATGTACGCCAGATGTTAGTAAAAACATTTGTAGAAGAGGGAAGGTTGAGCAATCTTTATCGTGTCATGGCATTTTTTCCTACATTTTATGAAATTTATCAAACAACCTATTCAAACATTGTCAAGGCAGCGATTGGTCCCCTCCATAGGACATGGAAATGCTATCTTGGGATTATGGTAAGTTCATGTATCTTTTATTTTTTTTATTTTTTTTATTTTTTGGCTCGTTTTTCTAAAGGGTGAGGGGATTTTTTGTCAGGCGGCTGCAGAGCAGAAATGCCAGTATCTGGTCTCCGTTCTGAAGCTGGACTTCCTTCAGAATGGAGGAGATTCTGGATGGTTAAAGGGCATTGAGCATTGTCCTCCCAAACTGCGCCATATCTCCGGTTTGGTGCTCAAGATGGCCCGGCAGCCGTGGCGCTTAACCGAAACGGATATCACCAACCTTATGAGTAGCTCTGGGACATCGCTAGGCGAGTCGTGGAGTAAGGGAGAATTGGTGCAGGCGGTACTGATTATATCTACCTTCCTTGGTGCAAACAGCTTTGTTTTGGGATGCGGGATCACGCCTGAGTTTGATATGCGAGGAGGTTATTATGTACCGGGCTTCGGAAGTGACCATCTGGATGGTATTGAGTATGAACTGGATCAACGGACCCCTACATCACCGGGGGTAGAAGAAGCGATTAAGGCAGCATCAAGCGCCACTGGTTGGCATGATAGCACCATTGCGCTTGAGTCTGGCATGAAAGCGGAACAAGCAGAGTTTTCGGGTGACAACGGGTTAGGTCTAGGCGTCTCCGTGGACGATTCGGACAACGGTGATGAGGAGGATGAAGCTATCGTGCTGGAACGGACAAGCGCATTGATAACTAAACTGAAATCAAACAAGGATTCGACGCTAAAAGAGGAGCTCCAGGAGAGTCTCGAAGAGATGTGCTTACAAGATAATGATGAAGATGTATTCCCGGAGAATACAAGTGAAGGTAAAAGAAAATGAACTGACAAACGTTTGAAGACGCTGACGGAGACAGCGTTAGGCAAGCGACCGCTTACCATTCATACCATGGCTTCGGATGAATCTCACGATAGTGCGTCACGGGTCAACATGGTGTATGAAGATGTTACACGGTTTGCAGACCCCATTCTCGATCAGAAGATTCTCCGAGAGGAGTTTGAACATGACAACGAAGAATACAGCGAATTTATGCTGGGAGAGTACTGTTGGGAAGATCACGGATGTGATTTTGTAAACCATTTCTTGCATGGTATTGGAGATGACCTCGATGACGAGTTTAATGAAGCACTCAGTATTACTGACTGGAGGTATAAAAAAAAGGATGACTTAAACTCTCCCTGTCCCGTTTCCTGACGAGGTTTTATATTCTTTGTCCCGATATAGTATTTTCCACCAAGTGGCTGATGGGGCTGTTGACACCTCGCCACTTCGGCATGCGATTTGGTACTATGTGCAGAAGCTGCTCGGTATGACCAAGGAAGATTACAATTATTCCGACATCTCAGCGTACCTGAACTCTCGCACCAAAGAATATATCCAGAAGCTGTGTTGCCGGCCACACGAAATCCGGAGAGGAGATTGGAACAATATTGGCATCTCGCTTCGTCCGGAAGAAAAATGCCATATGAATCTTTTGATCGCTTCTGCCAAAAAACAGGCACTTTTATGCTATGGACTGTACCTAATCTCACAAGTTTAAAAAAGAAAAAAGTATTAAAAAAAAAAGGGAAGCCAGGTCCATCATCTTGATACCCAGTTGGAAGGGCGGAGTTGTGCGCGCAATATAAGTTTGTGTTGCAAAGCGTTAATGAATTGGAAGTGATAAAAATAGAAGAAAAAAGATACCCAAAGTGAACAAGAAACCCGACTCAGCTTTTTCTTTCTTTCTCATCGCTCTTTCCCTTCATCTTCACTTTCCTTCGTAAGCATGAAGCTTTCCTTTTTCCTATCTTGTGCAGTGGCCTTCCTTGCCACCTCCAGCCTTGTTCAGGCTGACAAACTACAGGACGAGATTGACGGTGCCTTGAAGAAATTCTGTGGAGGTAAAACAAGCATGACTCTCTCTTGTTCCAATGGCGACTTACTCCATTCTTCTTTGACAACAAGGTATCGCGGTGTCTGCTCCCGCCCAGAATAAGATGTTCACCAACCCCAAGAAGGTCCAGGTTACCGTCAGTAAGTTTTCGGAACTCGTCCTTAAAAAAAGAAAAAAAAAGTAACCTTATATTTTTTCTACGTTACTATCAACAGCAAGAAAGCCAAACGCCCAGGCCAAAGTTATCAACGGTGTCGATGTACGTCCTCTTCTTTTTTATTTCGTGTTTGTTTTTGACAGATGTGACTTTTATAGATTTATTCCGTGGACGAAGCCGGTACACCCCATTACCTCGGTACTCCCTGGAAAGGCAACTATGCCCTGAACAAAAAGGCCACTTTGACGTGAGTTTAAGCTTTGACTTAACCTAAAAGATTGCATTAACCTCCTGTACCTTATAGCGTCGATATCACCAAGGTCAAGGGTATCAAACTTCCTTCTCGCTTCGAGTTCCGGTAAGCTCTTTCTCCTATTCTTTATTTTGTGCATTAATAAATATCATGATTCTTTAGTGTGTGGGTACACAACAAGGCTGGTCCCGACTGCACTCTCTTCACCAAGGTAAAAAATAAACAAGAGAAAACTGTCAAATCGAATAGTGTTTTGCTAATATATAGTTTTCTATCTTAGGTCTTCAGAGTCAAGTCAAGCTCGCATAACAACGCTGCCGAAGATGAAGCTCTTAACAAGATGGATCCTAACATTGACCGTGGTTGTTTCGGTGTTGATATTGTCCAGCCCGCTATCAGCTCCCGCCAAAAGAGCAGCCAGATCTACGATGTCCGAATCCGTACGTTAGCCGCTTTTCGACTTTGTACCTGACTGATTCATTTCTTATTTTCTTTTTTCTTTCTGCATATTAGAGCGTGACACTGCTTCTCAAGTCGAGTATGTCAAGTCCTTGGAGTTGTACAAGGTTAACTTGAAGGACCGTCAACCACAGAGGGTTCAAGAGACATGGAAGGGTAACGAGGCCATCCACCAGATGATGAACGTTAAGGACACTGTTGTCGACACTGCGGGTGAAGGTTTTGCTTACTTCTACAAGTTGACTGGTGTTACCCAGCATGAAGAGACCTGTGAATTCTATTCTCACCCCTTCTACGTCGACGCTTAAAAATAGCATGGCTTTTTTTTATAACTTAAAGTGTAACAGTAACCCATTCTTCTTTTTTTATCAGAAAATAAAAACTTCAACGGAAGATTCCGTCAATCCCATATGAGTTGACCATGTTCATTCAAAGCTGCTGTGGCCGTTGGTGTTTTACTGGACCCATTTTTTCCCCACGGTGTGTTCTTCCCTGCTCCTTTGCTATAGAACTCGTGGATCCTTGATTTTTCCAGTTGCTTTTTGTGTTGTCGTAAACGCTGGGCCTGCAGCGCATCCTGCCGTGCCTTTTCTTCCTTTCGTCTCGCAGCACGTGCCATATTTTCCCGTTGCTTCTTGGTCAGTGGTTCAGCTTCAGGCATAGACATCTTTGGTCGTGCTATTTCAAGCTCAATGAATATAAATATATCATTTATTTTAAATGACTTGCCTGACGATGTTTTTACACTATCCCATCCTTCTTCATAAGGTACGGGTTCCACGTAATCTTCCTCCTCTGTCTTGATGCGCATCACCCTTGCAAAGCGTGGCGTTGGATCCATATGTTCGTCTACCTCACGCACTTGTGTTTTCTTTTCCTCCTTCTCTTCCTTTTGTGGTACTGGAGGAGGAGGAGCGGTACGTTGTGTCTCGGTCTCTTTCTTTTCTTCAGGTTTCTTCTTCTTCTTCTTCTTGTTCTTCTTCACATCATCCGTGATGATGGGAGGTGTTTGATGAGTCTGCTTGTTGTTACCCGCACTCTTTTTGTTTTTCTTCTTTTTCTTTGTCTTTTTCACTGTCTCGGACGACACATGGTTTGTCGCTCTGTAGAAGTAACCTAGTAGTAAAGGTAGCAGCAAAACACATAACAACCCAATCTCTCGGTACATGATGGCAAACGGGAATGGTTTTGTACGAGCGGATTTGCTGTATGTTTCCTCTCTTTTTGTTTGCTGCGCGAACGAATTGAGAGTCCGACCAGAGCAGACAACAACTCTTCTGCTCCCATTTCACTTTTTTGGCAATATGTAAGAGGCTGTAAAGTTGGGTTTTACTTTTGCAATTCTATGTCTACTTTGGGTAGGTACAATCCATGTAAATGTATATAATCAATGACAGGGTTTGGAAGCAAGTATTTGATCGACATGCCGCGCTTGACAAATAATCTAACTTGTTGATTAGTTCTCCAAAAGCTAGAGAGAGAGAGAGAGAGGGGGGGGGGGGGGGGGGGGGCCCCTACTCACCGTATCTTGGTGGAACTGATATCATTATGAATCAGCTGCTTAATTACTGTGACGTTCATCT
>JNDT01001855.1:0-32175 GCA_000697055.1 Saksenaea vasiformis B4078 | reverse complement strand
GGGGGGGGGGGGGGGGGGGGGGGGGGGGGGGCTACTCACCGTATCTTGGTGGAACTGATATCATTATGAATCAGCTGCTTAATTACTGTGACGTTCATCTAAAAAAAATCAAGATAATTAGTATGATTAGCTTATTCTTGTATTTTTTTTTCTTTACCCTGTGCTGGTAAAGGATATCATGTGAGAGCAAAAAGCCGTAGACATCGGTTCCCGTCCGTTCGATAATGACACAGCCATAGATACCAACAATATGGTGCAACTTGTTTTTTTTTGTTGTTTTCAGTAAACATAAGCGGCATCTTTCTTTGTTCAGATAGGCACTTACATCGTTGGGTGCCCATACACCGGGATGACCAAAAGAGGCAATTAGATCACCACCAGCCAGCAGCATGATCCTGATTTTTTTACGCTCGCCTGTGATTGTGGATGAGTCATTTTGCTGATGGGTAACCCCCAAAATTATCACTTACCACTTGGTGTTGCGATTCCCCCACCTACTGTATTTAATTCATGATCAAAATGGTCTAGCACAACTGCGGTGCGTTGATACTCTTTTTGTCGAGACTCCCAAGAATCCACCATCAACCAATCGGATGTGGACTCGACAGCCAATTGACACATTTTCACCCGGTGCTTAGCCTGGGCTAGTCCTTCCTTCATATACGCATCGGATACAGGTGAATAGTAACCTGTTAACAATTCGTATTCGTTTCGTTCCTTGAAGTGGTCCTGGGCCATTTCTAATACTCTTGTCGGTCACGTGCAAGGAATACTTATTTCTGGTTACCAAACATTCGCAAATGGAGATATGTAATGGGAGAGAATGAACCACAAGCAACGATGACTAAAGGAATCTTGTTCTCGTCTAAGAAAAATTATAAAATAAAAATGACAAAGGCAACATGAGAAAGGGCTTAAGGATTCCTACAATTTTTTTGGTCTTTGTTTTTGTTTCTTTACCTTTCATGACCTTTGGTAGGTGGTGTCGTGGAAATACATACTCGTCGTCAAATCCGAGATGCCCCGAGTCCACGCCGGTACGCGCTTTCGTGGTGGACGATTCGGCGGTCATTCTAATGCATACCTCTCTCGGAAAGAGTTAAGTGAGAGCAGCAACAAGCTTATCCGATAGGGAACTCGTTACTTACAAGTTTTATTTTGCGCTGACGAATAAGATACCTCATGCGTCGGCTGGAAATGAATTTCACTAAAAAAAAAGTTCCAACTTTGTTGGTGCACATCAAAAGATGTGAATGATCTCTCAACAATCTAGACAAGTAATTCACTTCATTTGTTGTCTTATTTTGACTGGAATTGCTAGCATAAGCGATAAAGAATCAGATCATGAAATGAAGTCGCCTGCAAGAAACGTTGTCTTTGAAGAGGAAGGGGATCCTTAGTCGTGAAGATGACCGCATTCATGCATGTATAGTTCAGATATCAACCACAATCAATACATGAACGATAAAAAAAATGTTCGCCACCTTTTTTTTTAACCTGTGGAGTATCAAGGTAGCACGAACTTTCGAGAAGATTACCCAACAACTATCTGATTTTGGTTACTCAGACAGAACAAGGAAACAAAAGGAAGCGACTCCGATGCTAGGTATGTATGCTCAAACACCCTACTAATATTAAACAGCATGTCGGCGATAGAAGTAAGCACACACTTGGAAGATCCCTGCCAATGGCTCTGGAATACACCATATCACTCATTGGAGAGCATGGGAACTCAAATCAAGCGTTGCACAGGAATATTCGAAGGGTTGGAATAGCTAGTTGCAAAATGTACAAGAAAAGGGAAAAAACAATGACGAGTATCCATTGAAGGCCGTTGCTTCCCCTGGCCTAACTCTTTCACCTGCAATTTTATTGGAGTTTGGCCGCAAATTACGTGATCAACAAGTTGATTGGCCAATTGCATATTTTTACCTGTGCATCACCTGCTTGATTATCTGAATCTGGATGGCAGTGGTTTGGCCTCGCTCCAGACACTGCTACGGCCCGTAAAAAAAAAAGAAAAAAAAGAAAAAAGAAAATAGCGTCTGCGGTGGATAGTACCATGTGCGATTTTGCCACGCACAACCAGAAGTACAGTGCTTCCAAGAAGCAATGTCGCAGCCAATCAACAATAATGTCGTTGAACAATCAAATCAGACTTTGGTTCAATTTGTCTGTTTCCTTTTCTTTCTGTTTTTGAAAGGTTTACATTTATGAGGAGCACAGTAGTATCTGAACCCTGTGACCAGAAAAGGAAAGTCAGTAGCAACTCGACTAAGAGAATTGATTCTTACCAGGATTCATGATAACTCCCGCCGTTGCGACGGGTCCGGGTTCACTCAACCTGCATAATAAAAAGGATTTTAGTTACAGCGGTAGATAAGAGACTGTACTTACTCTTTACCGAGCTTCTGTGAACATTTCGCGTACCTGAACGACAACAATTCAACAAACAATGTCTGTCGAAGCCGAAAAAAAAAAAAAGAAGACTTACCGGTAATCGGTGGCACTTGGAACGAATGGTTGTCTAGCCAAAAATTTGCTAGGATTTTGCTGGAACTGTAAGATCAGACTTCGACGCATACTCATCGTTTATAGATTCTTTGGGCACTACTTCCAATATGTTGAAATATGCCGGCTGATCTACTTGAGCTTCGACAGCCTTTTTCGATACGGAGTCCAGTAATATCAAGCTTGAGGCATATTGGGGCATCATACCGTATAATATACCCTTAAAATCCTCAATGTAGTTGATTGCATGCAGCGCAGTTGCAGAGATCACGTCGAAAAAAAAATCTGCCGCGCTTTATCGTCCAAGTTCCGTGTGATGATCGAAGGTAAGCGAGCTGAAACGGTCCTTATGTCATCGTCATCATGTCTTCCTTTTCAGTCACGCCCTCAGAACGTTCTCTTCTCGCTGTCAAAGCGGTCAAGAGCATAATTCTTCCAAAGTCCATCAGTTCCCCCTCTTCCACGGTATCTCCGAGAGGGCACCTTTCTGGTCGTTCCAGAAGCTATTTCTGTCAGTTTCTTCAAGAGACGATTAGGGCACACGGTTGGCTTTCTCCAAGCGGTCGCGAAGTGCGCGCAGCCTTTCGTCGAGAGCCTGTTCCTTTGGCGTTTTTGGCTCCTTTCGTGGTCGCTTTGCATATTTTCTTTTTGGCTTTTCTAAGATCTCTTTTGCAATACAATCAGACAAGTGTCGATCGAAAATACTGTGTAAAGCTTCAATTTTTCATTCAAATTACATATTTTTGCCAGACGATTACAACGATGAAATTGCAAATTCGTTCATGGACCTTATTGCTGTGCCAATGATCAAGAAAATGAAGCACACACTGCATAAAATGTAAAGCAAATGTCGTACTTCGGGATCATTCTCAGGCCATTATCAATGCTTGTCAATCAATGGACTGTTGCCAGGATCACAAAGATAAAAATGCCTGGATCATCGACAAAATGGGACTGGAACCATTTGCCTTGACATGCTGTGATCATCAAAAATACGTTATCGAACACAATGCGCTCAGTCACCCTACCAACATTAAAAAGACGTCCAACAATATCTTTGAATGCAAAACTACCTTACCGAAAAAACACAAGCGCACCGAAGGGGACAGTATGGAAACAAGCGTTTGTTCGAACTTGGCATCGCTCATCCATGATTCACCGCTTCGCAGGTTACTCATGCAACGGACGTATTTCCAGTTGAATGACGAAGTCTCCTTCTTATTAAACGGCGATAGGGCAGCACGAGCCGAATCTCAAGTTTGCCTGCGCACGCGTTATGGCTGGGGCAGCAATCATGATTAAACACCGTTGAAGTGTACAGAATGACAAAAAACGTGGATATTCATCGAGATGTGTCGATAGCTATGGCTTCTCTTTACCTCCAGTGACGTATGGCCTTGTATTCAGAGCACTCGAGATGGACGCAAGTTTGTCATCGCGACTTTGTCGTCGACGGGGTCCAATTACTTCGAGTATTCGCGTCGATATCCCGGAAGACCCAAAAATTGGTCCATCATCATCAACAATTACAATTTCGCCGCCAACAAGAAAAATCTACATCGATCAGGGAAGTTGGAACAAGGCGAACGTTCTTGCTCTGAACAGCGAATTACGTTCCATCCACACATCTTATCTCATTGGTCAAATGAAACAATTACGTTCGGAATTCCACCATCCAACTTCATATATGCTTCGCCGTGCTTCAAGCCATGTCGCCATGGGGTCGCTTTTGTCAGTCGTTGACTGTGTTAGCATACGCAAATTTCGAAGACATTAAAAAGTCAATCGACAACGATAATTCCAGCATGATCGCCTCGCGCATATTTCAAGCAATTGGGTATGAAGTGATCAAGTCTCCTGCAACTGCAAAGTTGAACAAAACTCCTGTCGTCAAGTTTATGGCAGAACTCAATGATAACAAAATGTAAGTCCTTGTTTAATGGTCTTCTCACCCTGTTTAGAGACAATGACAGCCTATCCATTTAACAAAATCGTGATCTCAACCACTTCTGCAACAGATGACCCCGAATTATGGCTTCTGATATATCCAAAGCCAATTAAGCGGTCCTTCGCTATGTTCGCGAACGAAGAGATGCATTGAACGACATGACAAACTTCCATTCAATTCATTGACATTTTTCCAGAAACATAATCTACGTTTCCTCCATAAAAAAAAACATGAATATTCCTAGAAAGAATTTGATCCGAAAATCTGACAATTATGGGCTGTCATATCAGACCACTTGCCAATATCATAATCATAATCAATAGCAGCTGCATAATGAATTGATCGATGATTCATGTCGATCTGCTCCTCATTATCGAAAAGTGCCTGTATTTCTTGATTGTCCGTCATGTCGTGATCTTCGGGAGGTGCCTTCTCCGAGATGGTCGAAGAATGATCAGGCAGCGGCTCCATCAGCGCGTCCGTCAATTCGGGATATCGGCGATTTGGTGATGACCCAGTAGTATCTCTCAAAGGATGCATCACATGAGGCTTTCGTTTCTTGGAGGAGATTGCACCTCGAACGGAATTATTGTTCACAGGGCAATCATATGCCAAGTGACTACTGTCTCCATAAGTCCAGCAGGCCAGCTGATGACGAGGACTGTCAAGACATTGGCGAACATGATGTCCCGGGTTGTGACAACGGGGACAATGCAAAGTCATAATGGCCCAGGTAGCATGAAGGAAGTCAGCTGTGTCACACCATTTCACCCAATAGATCTGTTGCCCATGAAAAAGCCAGATTCAGGTGCGTGTTGGCGATGAACCCTACTCGGTCCCCGTTTCCCATGGTGCCAATCTGTCAAATCTGTACCATCGAATATCATACTGACTCAGATCTTTAAGGGTTTCCTTCAAAGGATGTCTACTCAACATCAATTTAGAGAGGAATTCGAACAGTACGCATTGTGTCCAATATAGTGGGAAAACAAGTAAAGAAACGGCCATCGGGTGAAAGAAATGTGTGTCTTTTTGTGCTGGGGATATTGTTGGCATTTGGCAAGCAATAAAAAGTTGCTATAATTCCCTGGGGCAACGCAGCGAGCAAACATTTTCATTTCCAGCGAGCATAAGAAAATTTGCTCAGGATCGTCAAGAAACAAAGCCGGGTAAAGCGATGCTAGCATCAGGACAGCTCATACTACTGCATGAGGTAGATGCGTATATCGGATCGTCCGTTCGAGTGACAGGAAAGTGAGTAAATTCCAATGCCTAACATGAGGAATGCTCACAATGACACAAAGACTTGTTCATTTTGATCCTGCGACCGATCGCGCTATCATTGAGTACAAGGACGCCACATTGACTGTCTCGACCGAACTGATAGATGGCTTTTCATTTGAAGAAGGTCTTATGACTCAGTTTATTGGTGAACTACGGCGCGACAAGGTACGTCGGTCATGCTTCAAGGGGGCGTGTGTTTGTGGCTGACACGCCAACTAGGATCTTAAGCCGTTGCTTGATGCACGTGTCGTGCGCAACGTGGATACCCTGGACATGGACGTGTACGAAAAAATGGTTATGGCCGTACGAAACAGCTTAACACCCTAAAAATGTCACCATAGCAATCATCAGCTCTGCCAAATCCCTCTGCTATGGTAACGACAGTTTAAACATTGGATTGTTAGGGGAATTGACCAATCCAATCATTCATTCATTCCATGCTTGAAAAAGATCGATCCTATTGCCTCGTCACCTTGTAAATTTTTTATTTTCTTTCCAGAAATCTAGATCGTTGTACAAATTGCGTTAAAAGTGCAATGGGTTTTTGGTTCAGCATAGGTCCTGTGATTAATGGAAGGCCAAAAAAAAAGGCAGTTCGTTTACTTCTTATATGTTTGTCAGCAATAATTTTTTTTCTTCCTATATGAAACGTCTTCTTCTTCTTTTTTTATCTATTTCTCTATCTTTGCAATTTCGACACCTCCAGTGGCTCCCAAGACACGTTTGATGTCACCATAAATAGCACTAAAATGAGGAATCATAGATTAACGAACTTTGTCATGACTTCCTTTTTTTTTTTTTGCTCAACCAAACTTACAATTGACCAGCTGTAAGAGCAGCCACCATGACAATACGAGGGCCGAGACCAAGGAAGAGACCCTTGGGGCCCAGCTGAGTGGCCATTGTCATGAGACGTGAAGTGATTGATTGTCCTTCCGCGCCCTTTTGCTTGTTGATCTTTGACAATAACGTATCTGCTGGTTGAGAGATGATGGCAGCAGCCGTTCCTGCAATGATACCCGCACCCAAATTGACGGCAGTCATGGTTGATGGTGGAAGCTGGTCCTTGGGTGTGTTCAATGATCTCAAGATCTTTTCACTACGAAGAAAAAAAAAAAGAAAAGGTTCAAGTTAGCAAAACTTTCTTGAGGTTCAGCTTTTTTTTGTTATGTCATACGCAGCAAATTCGTAAACGGCGAACTTGGCCATGGTGTAGGGCACTTGTTTGAACAAGATGGGGCCAAAGCCAGAGTAGAATCCCTTGACAACGCCTTCTTCTTTCAGCAGTCTGGTGAAACCTCCGAGAAGACCATTAGCAAAGGTGGGTTGCGACACGAGACGAATTCGGGTGGCCTCCAGGGGACACAGTGCTACATCGGCAAAGAATTCAGCGATGGCGGATGAAGCCAGGTAGATGGCTGTTCTGTTCTCCGACGCTTTTTCCACGCCTACAAGTCCGATGAAGGTCTTCTTCCAGAATTCATAACCACCAAATTTAAATGCACCCTGGAGCGCGTAACCTGCAGCGGTCGGACCAAAGCCGGTTAAAAGAGCACCTGCACCTTCCACCTGGACAACTTGACGGAAGCCAGCAATCATGCCCTAACAAAGGAGAGAGAGGAAGAGCGCGTCAATTTCTGCTCTTTTTTTTTTTTTAATTTTGTGCACGGCTTACCCTGTTATAGACTTCCGGTTCCAATTGAATACGTGTTTTAACAACATCCACAGGTGTCTATGATAAAGGGTTAAGCTCTCATCCAACCTGATTGTATATATTCCTATACCATAGCTCCATGGGTCACACTACAACAAACAGCACCAGCAAAGGCAAAACGAGCGTAAAGGTCTACACCTGTAGGAGCTACATCGGAAGCAGGTGAAGGAATAAAGAAGTTCCTTTTAAGCGTTTCTTGTGTGGGGAACATTGAACAAGAGCAACTGAAGCAAAAAAAAAAAAGTTAGAGAGAGAAAAGAAAGAGAGAAAGATAAATTGGTTTGGGGGTTTTTTTCATCCTTTTTTTTTCGGGTTATCACGGTGCAACATGACGTAAGTTACAGCCACTAACGATTTGAGTCAAAATAGGTTGTAACTTGTTCCTTTGGTAGTCAACAACAAACAAAAACTACCAGTTAATGCAAAGCCAGAACCGGTGTTTGAAAACCCATGAATTCCCAGCGATCCCCACGAAGTTGGGAGCATAAAAGTGGTCTTTTTTTTTTGTTCCCAAGTCTAAGTCACATGGAAGGGAGCGTATCCATCCACGGTTGCGGAAAAAGTCAGTGTCCGTGCTCAATGGACTACCATTAATCACTATGAGTCCAACTGCAGTTATGCTAAACGATCACCTCGCTTAGCATGGAACATGGTCTGTGTCACGTCTCTCATTGAATGAAATCTTCCCTTAGGTAAGGGATTTATTTCCAGATAATTGGACTTATGCTCCCGCAAGTTCAGAACAAAGGATGTTGCCCTATTGTTCATTGGTTCTATCTAAGAGACGTGCTGATAGCCTGCATCCTTGCGGTTCACAAAGTCTAATCTCATTTTTCATTATTTTTTTTTACCGGGGTTGCAAAGGAGACACACCCTTTCTGCAACCCTGTACACCCCAAAAGGAAAGATGTGTGCAAAACATCGAATAAAATGTAGCAAAAGGACATCTCTGGCAGGAGTAACTGAAGCAATTACCAGAAGAAAAGCAGTAGGGTGTTGCACCGATAGCATGTACATGGATTTTTTCTTTGGGGGAAGATGCGTTGACCACCGTATACCATTCGTAACGTCTTGTTTTCTTGAGGCATAGGCATAATAGGTCAACGCCGTTTAATCTGCCTGTCAGACGGTGGCAGGCGTTTAGTACAGATTGATTCCTTCTGCCCTTTCATTTCAGTACATATAGGTCATCTTAGCGGAGAGAGGTCTGGGTGCTCTGGTATCTGTCTTGCAATTGAAGGCAGCAATATACTGCTGACATTGAGGATGCCATTATCGCAGATCTTAGGTACAGCGATCGCACCGTAAACACCCTGCAATAGTCAGCTTTTTCATTGAGATGATTACCTACCATGATGAATAGTTGCATGATACCTGCATGAAGAATATAGTTGATAATATGCACCATTTGTCGTTTGCAACATCCATAAAGATAGCTTCTTATAATTCGCGCGAAAACAGCAAAGCTGTCATATGGCGTTTCGCAGCTTAGTCGAGGCCTAATCGTCAACCGTGGAGATATTGAAATGCATAAACAGGCAAAAGTGCAATACGGCAACTTTCGCGGATGTGCTCGACTAAACAAAACGTATTGCAGCCTGCGATTACATGACAAAGCCATAGCCTATCCACTTTACTCATTCCGTTACACTTTCCGATATAAGCATCGCTACAAGAGAACAACACGAGTTTTCTTCTTCCTATGGTCCTGGATTGGTACTAATATTTTCATGCTGTTACTTCCGTGTCGCGTCCGCGTCAGAATGAGATAGGAGTTACCTGACACAGAAAGGTATTTCAGGTAACGGGACGTGATGAGCAGTTAAGGGGAAAGACAGGCCCTTCCTTCCTTCAGTTCTATTTCCTTCTACATCCCCGGTATCCGGGATATCTCATGTCTTTGTGTATATCGTTTACGGTGCATGATTTTTGTCCAACTAAATGAGATCACTCCTCTTTCCATAATAGAGCGTCAGTCTCTGTATTGCTTCAATTCCTCTGCAGATCGTAAAAAAGGCAGACACGACTTCTCCTAGACACCATGAACCACTTCTCTCCCGGCTGCGGGGTGCGGCACTCGCAAATATGCGGGACTAACCTTTGGGGGTTAAGTAAGATGACATCAAGATATCATTCCATTTGCTACCCGTGGATTATGCTTGATGCTGCTCGAGAGAATCCTGTATCCATTGTGACCAAGTTCATGGAAAGTCGCTTGGTTTTCTGACCATCCGTAGCACAAGCTTGTCTCTTCATAGACGCAAAATTTATTTAGAGTAGCGTAAAAAAAATAATTCAATAAAAAGTATAATAGTAGATACATGCTAACATTGGTAGTTTCTTGTCGTTTTTCCTTTTCCCTTTTTTCATTTTTACATGAGGACGCAGCAACAGCCACGACTATCATTGCCTTCATCCATCCCAAAGGTTTCTCTATGGTGTCCCTTTGCCCTGGCTTCCTGTTCCTTGTTCATGCGTCGAATCTCGCGCACCACTTCGTAAAAGGTTTCATCCACTTTGATACGTTGTTTGGCTGATGTTTCATGAAAAGGACATCCATACTGTTTTGCAAGTTCTTTGCCCTCTATGCAGATAGGAAATGCATCAATTTTCTTCCTCTGTTCCTCCCTTATGTATAGTACCTTGAAAGGACACGCGTCGATCATGTTCCAAATCACATTTGTTACCCACTAGTACAATCGGAAATACATCACGGTCCTTCACGCGTCGAATTTGTTCATAAAATGTCTGTATCTCCTCAAATGAGTGATGCGAGTTGATCGAATATACAAGCACAAAGCCTTCACCGTTTCGCATGTATTGTTCTCGCATTGCACTAGATTTGATTCTCAGTTTAAGGAAAAAGAAGCATAACCTACCTACCTGTATTCTTCCTGTCCTGCTGTGTCCAATACATCGAGTAAAGCAGTTTCGTCGTCAATAACGCATTGTTTGCGGTAGGAATCTATTTATTTTTCAATGTTAGCATACGTTGCTTCATTCATGTAATGAACATCACCTTCGATGGTTGGATCATACTCATCCACAAACTGTGACTGGATGAACTGAATAGTCAAGGCAGACTTTCCGACACCTACATTCATGGCAGTTTAGTTTCTTGATTCGAGCATGTTGTTTGTTAATGAACCTCCTCCACCAACAATGACGATTTTATATCTAGCATAAGCAAAAGGTGAATTGGCATGTTGCATAGGTTGAACTGGCTTACTCTCTTAAAAAGGAAGCTTTTGACATGTCTGTCGTCGAGTAAAACAAAAAAAAAAGCGGGAGTAAAGAGGAAGAAAGAAAGAACGTGAAAGAAAAAAAAAGGGGGAGAGAAGAAAAAAAGGAGAGGGGAAGAGAGAGAAATCGAGGATATGATCATGTAGGACCACAAATGACGCGACCGCGAATATGGAAACCTGTCTCATGTACCAGTGCAAATGTGCGCTGATATTCATTCAGTTCTTTTCTTTATGCCTCTTCTTTTTTTATTGTTTTAAAAGTAGTACAGTATAATGTCAAGATTATGTTGCAACTAGGTTCACATTCTTAAGCTTCTCTTCTATTCACACTATATAAAGAGTTTTGTAACTGTCAGGAGCTGATTTGTTTGATATTGTTGAATTACGTTCTAGTTTCCAGAAGAATCATGTTGTTCATGTTCGGTTCAAAAAAGAAGGTTGTCTTGTGACAAAATCTTGCTTTGAAAAAAAGGATCTATTATGCAAACAAATGCTTTGGTTATAAATGCAACAAACAAATCCACATTATAGAAAAGAACTGCTTTTTCATAACCAAATCAAAATAGATCTTATGCAAAGAAAGAGAAAACTATAGCAAACGTCTTTTTACTGCTAAGAGAATGTCGCTACTTGAAAACATTTCCGTGAGCAAAAAAAAAAAGAAAGGATCTCTGAGAACGAATCTTAACTTCGGCGGATCTTTTCCCTTCCGACCTGCTTTAGTGCTGTCATAGCTTGTTGAACGAATTTTGTATCCGTGGAGAGCCAAAGAAGAATGTAATATTAAAGCCTAGATTAATAGCAAACTAATACTCTACTTATATCAGTTTCAACTTCGGGTCGACATAGAACTTTTATAAAAGTTCATCCATGGTTAGTAAATGGAGCAACAGTGACATGTCGATTTGTTTGTAAGAAATAAGTCCGCACAAATGCGGAGATCCATCCCCGCACTCCAGCCGGGTGGGACCGAGGAGAAAAAAAAGCTTCTTAAAGACCAGCAATGGTGGCGCATGCATTGTGGAGGACTTGACACCATGAAGCAGCTGTCAATCTTCCGCAGAGGACGAGAGAAACTAGGTATGTCATCATCTTACTTCACTAGTGGGCATTAAGCGCCACCGCAGTCAAGGTGGCTCGGTACAGCAGATAAGCGGAAATGCGTTGATAGATAAACGTCTCTTGTTTTGGAGACAGAACCAAAGAAAAGATGCTCCTTCTTCTCCTTCTTCTCCTTCTTCTCCTTCTTCTTCTTCTTCTTAAGCAATCAACATAGATTGTTATCTGAAACGACTTCTGTGTGAGACAAAGGAACCTACCTCTGACAGGAACACAACATGGAACGTTGAACTAACTAACATATAAAGAATTTCTTTCCAGCATGAAACTCATTTGGAACAACCACAAAATAATCCGAGATCGGCTCAAAATCATACAGACATTCCAGTTTCCTTTCTTCCCGATACTTAGAGTAACCTGATCATGATAAGGAGCTCAGAATTTTAACTGTGGAACGGTTTACATGCCGGCGGTACCGTGACATAAAAAAAAGTATATCCTGGTCGCAGCCATATCGGCCTCGGATAAACGCTTCCAAACCCTTCTGTCTATGTTACCTAAGCGTTCAAAGACGGAAGACCCTTCTCTCATGATTTACGCGTTTTTGCAGCGTAGGATCTACATACTAACCAGAAATACAGCCTATAACTTAATTTCATGTAATATTTTAAAAGTGATGCATATTTTAATCCATAGCAAGATTTATTGAGCAAGCCAAAGCACTTGATCAATAATGTGAACTGATTTTTTTTTCGGTAGAACTTTTTTCAACATACAATTTTACCGCTATCTTTTCGTGTTCATTTATGCTGAGAGGAAGACTTAGATACGTGTTTTTTAATTGTCAATGCACACATTTTTACAATCATGATGAGTAGTGTCCATGTCATATCCGTAAGGGATACTTGCGTACTGGTTTCCCAGTCATAACATGGAGATATGGAGACAGAACCAGCATCCAGAATGGTTTTTTAATAGATGAGAACAGCTTTTCTTTTAGAGTGTTAAAAAGACCAACAACTGTTGTTTCAATTTGTATATACAAAATATTGCCATTAACTTATGTTCTTTTTTTTTCTTGTTTGCTATTTTTTTTTTCCAGTTGGGCTATGAAGAGGCATGTGGCAGATGGTATACTATTGTCGGTGATATTCCCAGAAAGATGATGATTGTTGGAAAGGGCCTGATATGCCGCCTGCAAATTGAGTAGGCTCATCTGCGCAGAAAGTGTATACACGCATGTTGTCGTCGAATGGTAATATGTCTGCAGTTGTGTCCGTCGGAAACCAAGCAGAGGATATTAGTTGTGGGTCAGTCGTCTCAGGTGCCAAGGTAAAATTAACATTATTATTGGAGAACACGTAACTTGGATAATTGTTCTCTGAAAGGCTGTCGACTCGGGTATAATTTGGCAGCATCGCCGCACCATTCTGGGGAACAGCATATGGTGACTGCATCTGGCCATCCATAGTCATTGGAGGAGTCAGATCAAATGGCTCTTCGCCGAACTGGCCTGCTGGGGGTGTTGGGATGGAATGCGCAACAGATGGTATTGTCTGCTCCAGTACAGACGGTTGAGACCAGGTTTCGTTGGATGTTGTCCGTGGTCGTTGTGAAGGCCTTGGTCTCGTTGGACTTCTCTTTTCTCTCGGTTGTCGAGTCGAGGATTTGCTCCCTTGATTGCTTGCACTTCCTGTACTGTTCGGATCGAAGCTGATAAACCGGAGCGACGGGTTGTTGCCTTTCGATACAGGTGGTCTTTCGTCATCTTCTTCCAATGGTCGCTTACCAGTCTCACTCTCTATGGGAGAGGTTGAGCCTTGCCGCACGCTGAAGTTTGTATCTGCCGTGCTTCTGGAACTGATGGTAGTGTCGGATGCAAAGGAAGACAACCGTGTATGGGTGTAGCCAGAGACGACCACCTTTTCACGCTGCGTGTAACGCGATTCGAGTGCTGTCAAGCTTTCCGCTAGCATAGATCCCGGGAAGTTGTAGGGAAGATCTTTCAGAAGTTGCATGGTTTTTTCAAAACAAATTTCACCAAATGCCATGGATTTCTGATCGGATGGACATGAAGCATTCATTAAATGGATGCGGATCGCTGTCATGATGGCATACAACGGTAAAGGAGATGACTGGACAAGACTTTGCAGCTCTTCCTTTTTTGTCTGTTGTGCCATATGTGTGATAATCATGGCCGAATCCGAGCAGATCTCAAGCGATGGTTTTGGTCCCATGTTCTTTGCGCATATCTCTTCATCCACATAAGGTTTATGTAGCAGGATCAGCAGCGTGTGAAGACTGAAACTCTTAAGTTTTTCAAATCGGGACTGCTCCGTCGATGTGTTGTTCTGTTGTTCCCGTGAGCTGTCATCACTCTTCTCAGCATCTTTGATGAAGGACGTGATCCATGAATCCAACGTGGATAGCATGGCGCCTTGATGCTATTTGCTTAATCAATGAGAGAAACGTAGAAAAAAAAGAAAAAGAAAAAGAAAAGATGATTCACTCATACCTTGACTGGTCCACGTACCAGTGCTTGCGGTGGGTAATTGAATTTTATCACTCGTCCTGCAATCTTGCTTACATCAATCAAACAATTGAAGTTGGCGATCATCTGTTTGGTCTCATCGTCACTATCGGACGGCGCCGTCGGCAATGGTACGTCACTAATCTGGATATCAGCTTCACGCCGGAGGCACCGAATTTTGTGTCTCACATGTCTTTTTCATCAAATGTAAACGGACGCCCATAGGCCATGCTCATAGTGCGATCGGTGATAAATGCCATCCAGAAAGTCCGAATCGACAGCTGTTCAAGTGGATTATTGGATTCCGGTATGTTACACTGCCTGTGAAGTCCCATATCCTGCACCATTCGGAACGCCTCTCCGGCCCAAATCCAGGCACGCGTGAAACTTTGAGGCAACTTGCTCTGCTCTAGATGATTGGCCATCAATAGAAGCGCCAAAATGGTACTGATGCGCGGCCGATCAAGATACACGTCGCGAAGGTACGACGCATGGGTCAGATAGGCATCAGCCAGACTCTTTAATGTCTGGCCGTCCTTTATAAACCTGTAAGGCTGATCAGAAAAACTGATGGATCGCGCAAACAGAGCATAGAAAAACAGCGGAGAGAGAGATGACGGCATATTTTGATTGCACAACCGTAGCTGCTCTTTCATGTAATCCTTATTTACCAGCGAGAAATAAGGATTCACGTGATGGTAAAACACATCAATAAGATGGAGTTGGTCTTCCAGTGGTAAGTCGGGTGGAGATGCTGCTGACATGGAGGGGTAGGGCCAATGGTCGGTTGGTCTTGTAGATGGTGTAGTACAATATAGGGATGTTTCACCCATGAAGTGGCCCCAGCTATCTGTTCCCGGCATTTGCACCTGCAGATCCCGCCGTAAAGAGGGTGGAGACAAAGACCGTGGAGAAGAGGTAAAAACAGTCGGTTGATCAGTTGTGGAAGTACGTGGTTCATTTTCAGGCGTCTCTGCATCGTTTTTTGTTGCCATTGCCATCGGCTTGTATCCGGGCTTATATTGACAGTCGTGTGATGCATCCTTGCAGCGACAGCAAGGCCGATCACCGTCGCAACTAACTTTTCTGCTTCGGCAGTTGACACAAGCGCTGATCTTTTGTTTTTTACGGTCCCCAGAAGAAGGCACGGCGAATTGTTTGATCACCAAACTCGCGCCCGTGTTTTGACGGATATCGGCCTCCACGCTCGTTAAATCCTTTAGAATACCTTTTACTAAACTCTGTAGAAGGTGGAATGAAGGAAAACCTAATGGCGGTGGTGGTGCAAATTGCATTGCAACGTGGGGGTCATGCACTAATGAGAAAGTATCTACAGTTCAACAAATAGACCAAGAAGTAGATAAACAACAGAGAGCGATATTAAAAAGCAAAAGGGAAAAAAGCGAGGAAGAGAGAGGAAGAGAGAGAGAGAGAGAGAGAGAGAGAGAG
Source organism: Saksenaea vasiformis B4078 (assembly GCA_000697055.1). NCBI lineage: Eukaryota > Fungi > Mucoromycota > Mucoromycetes > Mucorales > Saksenaeaceae > Saksenaea > Saksenaea vasiformis. Next base: position 16,435 of record JNDT01001855.1, on the reverse strand, counting down.
AAGGAGGGAGGGAGGAAGAGGGAAAGAACTGAATTGGGCTACAACCAACGGATCCAGTTGATCCTTGTTACGCAAATAATCCCAAACCGGATACTCATTTTTTCACACAGAAGAAACGTAAACATGATCCAATACTCATTATCATCTTTCAATTCCTTCTGTCATAGACCATTACCATCGTCCAGCACTCGCGTTCGCTTCTAGATACAATGTCCTTAATGTTGTTGGAAGCAGATGAAGTCGATTGAATCGAAGCCAAAAAGGTTTTATCGAATCACAACAGTTCGTATTTTCATGTTCAAAGCTTCTTGCAATGTGATTGTCTATAGTTTACTGTTTATTTACAGAGGATTTTGGCAAAAAACCATTGCAACTGTAACCTACAGCAAATAATGTGCTTTACTTGAATGGAAGCATTTCTAGAAAAAGTGAAGGACAATCTCTGCTCGTTGTGCTGGTAGATCCATTCTTCCGGTTATCCTCGTGTCATTTACGCAATGAAACACCGAAACTGACCGTAATTTACCACTTTCCGCTCAGTTCTGCTATGTATCCAACAAGTCACCTTGTTTTCTTCTTCTTCTTCCTCTTTTTATAAGATGTGATCTAATTTAGTTCACCTCTGATCTTGTGTAAAGACGTTTCTGGCATAACGTGTGTATCACATTCTACAGTCTAAATAGTTGATCAGTCTGTAAACAGCTACTTCACTCGTATTTCAAAAATCCTCGTTTTAATCAGTAATGGTGTAAATTTGGGTTTTCATGGAACTCATTAGTAATACATGTGAAGATCTAGACGAGTCGTTTTACGTTAAATTTTAGAGTATTACAAAGGGTTAAAATTAAAGTGCACCTTGTACGTCCATTAATTGCGACAAAAACCCTAAGCAGTAGAAACAGTGAGAGCTCTCTTGCAACCTATGGCCCACAATTGCTTTATGGCTTCAAAAACAGAAACATATACAAACATATCGTAAAATGTACATGTTTTCATTTAATCAGTCATGGAAAAAAGAGACATCAACGCTCTATCACTACTTGAAATACTGACGGAGCTGCAATAGCCATGAGACATAGCGATGTCAAGAGCCCGGTGTATATCCCAGGTCCCGCTCGTTTGGCTCATTCTTCAGCAACTTCCCGATGTTTCCGGGATGTGTCCAGCATGCGAGGTACGATATTCTGCCTCTTTATGGAAAAAAGAATCCAGCATTCCTGAATGAGATTCTGAATTGGGAAATTTATCTGCTTTTTTTTTATTTTATTTCATGTACTGTTTCTGCACCCACCACTATCACTAATTCCCCTCCTAAGCGTCTGTATATTACAGTATTTAGATGGTGATCTTTGCATTGGATTTAGACACTGACTCGCCGTGTGGTGTGAACTCGACAGGAATATTGTTAGGTACATTAAGAGACTCCTTGACTTGCCGGCTGCATACATCGGGTAAATATGATCGTATCCTCATCCTCCACAACCACTTACCCAATCTTCCTGATCGTCTCCTCGTTATCCGAAGTTCTGATCCACAATGCAATTCTGAAAAACACCTTTCTCACTGATACTACAGCACCGCAGATCTCATGCTCATACATAAACTGTTCACCAATCATGGCTAGTATCTATATAGAAAATCACAACCCATTTAAGTGAATAAGACCGGGGTTGTTTTAAGAAATAATCTCACCAGATGCAACCAGTAATCGTTGATGCCCTCACCGGTTCTGTTTCGTGGAAATTGGATACCAAACTTGCCACCGTTGGCATTTGCTGGGTCTTCCCATTCCGGTCGAACACCCTTTTTGAAGAAGTGGTAGTTCGAGTTCGTATCCAAGTGGTTAACCTTTGCAATGTTATTGTACACTCTACCCAAGCAAGTCAGATCGACGTTGTAATATACAAACATATTGCAAAGTTACCCCCAGAAATCTTCCACTGTGTCAATCGTAACGATTTCTTTCAAGTTTTGCGACCACGATTGGACATTGGCTTTCTTGCCAGGATTATCAAACCACAAAGTCCATTGGTTATGAAGAGGGTGCTTCACATTGTAATTTAGACGATCGTGGAATACAGTCGTAACCTGTTCTTCTTCTACTGTTGTTGGCTTTTCTTTGGCACGCGTTTCGAGATCAGTCATTGGGGGAAACTCACAAGTGACAACCTTGCGGGACTGCGACGCAGTTTTGTTGAATGCAGCGGGGCTTGTATTTCGGTAAAATATTTTACAAGCATGTCCTCTGCGTGAATCAAAGAGCTTGACCGCTGTACACTGCCCAGTACGCCAGCTTTTCCATGAATAAATCTCGGAAATTCACGTAACAGCTCTTCATCTCAGTACAATAGATGGATTTTTACTATTAGCACATGCAGATCGCAAACCCAGCAAGGGTAGATAAAATGGAGGTTTGGCTGAATGGTTTTTGCGAAATGGTAGAAAAAGGAAAAAAAGACCTCAACAATTGCGTCTTCATGTAGGCTATTTCGCAGCATACCGCAGCCATTGTATACTAAGACACTGTGGCAAATGCTCCCACCTCTTGTTTATAGCACGGACATACGTTGTAATTATTACACGTATTTTGTCTCAGGCCATACAACAGCTAGCCGGCTAAACCTCGTCGAGCGCGTCTTTACCAAAGATGGCTAGAGAAGTTTGCCAAACTGTTAATCGGCAGCTGTTGAACAGCTGGCTGTAACGCCTGTGGGGAAGCCCACCAAATGCACAAGCACAACACAGTGCGATTTTGGTCCTACCGTACTGGCACATTTGATAGCTAAAAACGGGATTTCGTACTGTTTGTATCACAATAGTCAAAAAGCACATGCCTGTGCCCGGAGAATTACAGAACTTGGAATAAACATTTGCGTCATCTATGTATTACTTATGCTGGGCAACCCCCACCAAACTTGCGCTAAAGATCATTGCACTTTGCGTAGAGTGTTAGATGTTTTTGCATGGAATCAAAGGTGCATTCGGTTGGCTCATTGTAGTAGTATCCTCAATACACCAATCGGAACCCGCAAAATAGCAATATTTAAAAGGGATGCATGAATTTCGCTTTTGTTTCTCTAAGACAACCGTGGTATGTGCTAAGATTGGCTATGTATGCACGATCCCTCATTGTATTGTGATGTATTGTTGGGGCCATCTGATCCTCAAATCGGTTCATGCCGCGTTCTCCCTTCTTCCGGCCCCAACCGCTGCGGTGTGAAGCGCGGTCTTTGGGTCAAGTGAAGATGGTATCCATCTACAACCATGAATGAATTTATATGAAAGTAAATTATCAGTTGGTTGCCGATGTATTTGTGGAGTGATAATCGTGTATCCGATCACTGTTAGCACAAACTTAGCTTCTTCTTGTAGCGGTCCCTCCTCGGAGCTTGGATTCTATTTGCTTAATACCAATTTTTGCGTTCCTTGCCTAGTCTAAGCTTACTATTGCTGTAACTGTATGAAGGAAGAAAGAGGTGTCAAGCATCACGATCAATCACAATTGCTCATACAAGGCCCTAGATCACATAAACCCTTCGGTACTGAAGTCTTATAAACTATGGGAAGTAGGACCAGTTTATCTTCTACGCAATGTTCGCCTGCAAATGCAAAGACCTGGAAATCGACAGATTTCCACACCATATAATGCTTTAGATCAAACTTGTATACCTACTTGAAGCGCATCATCTATATGCAGACTTCATTGAACGGCACTAACTAAAGCGTGCTCTTTATACGACGCAACTAGCTGACTTGCCAACGTCAAGCTCACGGAGTCTGGCCCCAACCGTGAGACGTTTTAATGCAGGTAGGTGCACCCAGAAGAAGAGCATAAATATGTAACATGTTGTGATATTCTACATGCAAAAAGTGAGTTCTACATCCATTGCTATAACCTAAATTTAACGAATGATAATGGTAGTTGTCATTTATTCATGGGGTTCAATGAATAGTCTAGTGATCTGTACAATGAATATGATTTAATTGAAAAGACGCTTTATGCGGCTGCACATATCAGGAATAAAAGCAGCAGATGTATCCGAAATACCGACCTATCATATGATGAGTAACACATATAAGCGTGGACTTTCACACATACCAAATCAACCGTCAATAGTTTTTCTAATGCGGGATCCAGGACAGTCATGCATGTGTTTCTTAAATTCTGGGATATGATCACTGATGGTTGGAACATGGCTGCTTGACTCGACATGATCGATTCATCTACGGATGGATCACATGGGCTCTGCATAAACGGTCTCGACGCGGAAACAGGACGCAAGTAGTATTCAAGGTGACGCCATAGAACAAGGAGAACGTTTTCGACAACAACTGATTTAAGTGTGAGTCTTAATATAGCACCGCGATTGCTAACTTACACAACTGATTCTGTAACTGTTTCCATTGAAGCTTGCGCCGCGACTCAATTTCGCGCGTCAAAACTTGCTGTTGTTGTGTTGGGTTAAGATGGTCGTATTGAATACCAAGTTCGGCAGGAATGGCTGTATTGGCAACTTCACGGATTTCTTCATACTTGAGCGATGCGATATTCTGCTGCTGGGTCTGCAACAGCTTGTGCTCTGCTACAGCACTTTGAAGATTTTTAGTTGCATTTTGGAGACAAGTGACAAGCGTTGTCAATGACGGCGTCTTCGAGGAAGCTAGAAAAAGAGCTTATAGTCAATGCCGTGCTCGGACTACGTGAGCGGTACTCACTGTTACGCATCAATGGGCGATCGGTGAATGAGGTGAAGCGATGCGCAAAAGTGGGCTTTAGCAGTCGTCCTGATTTAAAAATTGACGTCAGCGCGACTTGCTTCCTTAGACAGACAGACAGACAGACGTACCTTGCTCGTCAACAGCGAGCGTTGCATTTTTAGCATAAGCGATGAGGTTCTTTTGGATACAAAGAATGAGTTGATCGCCTTTCATCTCCAGCATGGTTGACGATTTGATCGTTGCTGTTATTATACACATCAGCTTGAGCGCTCTAAAATCACGAACTCACATGTCACAGACTGCTTCGCCCATTTCTTTTCTTTTTCCGTTACTGGAAGCACTTGATCCGCGCTTCCCTCGGTGGAAAGGAATTTCGCTGCAAGCTGCATCACTGATGTGTGGAGCTGATCAAGTCCTCGTTTGTCCTATGTCAAAACGTCAATCATCCGCAAAGCAGTCTAATATGCTCGTACCAGATCTGCAAAATAGTTTTTACGGCAACTTATTTGATAGAGAATCGAAGTGACAAGCTTCAAGCGGCCTAAAGAGGACAAGGTCAAGCGTTGATGGTCGTATTTTATAATATGCGCCAACAACTCTTGGTTCTTGATCCAATCCATTAACTAATATAGAAAGTTTAGTACACGTTTCGAAAGATGGACGTCCTACTTTTTCGGCCATCGTCGCGTTAATCTGTCCAACACTAAGGAAGATAACCACTAGCTCTAGAGCACGGATGACTACACGATCATATCTTTCCGTCAATTCAACGTCTACAAAAGGTTCAAGGTTAGAATTAGATAGGTCGTACGTGTCAGATGTTGTACCTCGTTGAGCAACCTCCGATTCTGTATGAACACGCATAAATTGGCAACGGCGAAGAACATCCAAAATACGTCCTTCGATTAACATCTCTGCACCATCCATCGTCATGGCGAGTCTCATAAATAACACCATCTTGGCCTCATACACGTACAGTGACCCTAAGGGTGCTAGAGCTACAGGTGAGTGTTGTTGTATTCTCTCTCCCCTGTTATATAATACGTACCATCCCGCTGTTTCAGTACGTCCAATAATAAACTATCCTCCCGTTGTATCATGTCAATGCTATAACGTAAAAAGTTGTTTCCGAGCAAATAAAATCGCATTGCACCGCTGTTTGCTCTGCTAGATAGCAACAAAAGTCTATCCAAGACAATGTATGCTGTTGATTTGCATGTATCTACTCCATCGGTCGCATCGTTGCATATCACTTCCAGTATCTTCTTGTCTGCAGCGATTTGTTGACAAAGTTTCTGGCCGAGAGTTCGTAGAAGACCGCTATCTCCATACTGATCGATATATTGCATGAACCCGACAAGCGCTGTATACAAATTACCGCGCGCAGCGTCATTCGTTCCTTTTGCCTGAATGCAGTCGAAAATGCCAACGAAAATTGTAACTAGTTTCTCGTTGGGCAATCTCGAGATTTCAGCCATGGATTCACTTTGAAGGAATTCTCGACGACAACTGTCTTCCTTTAATCGTGCTAACAGTGACAGGATTATCTCGCTGAAGCCGTTAAGGATGTCCACGCTCATGTCACTTGCGGCCTGCATCCGAGGTAATAGTGCTGAAACAAGATCGTGAATAACCTTCTCGCGCGTTTCAATTGGGAATAATTCAAAACAGCTTGACAAAGTTACTTGCACAACTTGTTTCCAAGCTTGTAAGCAGTGGATCTTGGCATGTTCGATCTCCCTTTCATGGTTTTCCGTCATTAATTTCTGAAGAATCTTTTCCATTTCTGTTTCGATCTCCAATCGATCCTGCTCTGTCGTTGCTTTGTTGGCTTCCTCTCTTGTACGTTGTTCCCTTCGCAGACTACTGTAGACCTTTCGAATATCGTAGACAACACATCCGCGCTCGTTGGTTATTTCATAGGCTTTTGAGTCAAATCCTTTGAAGCGTACGAGTTCCAATGCCTTTGATGACTCATCGAATTGGTCCACCCACTTGAACTCGAAAGAGGTTAAGAGTTCCAACATCTTGACTAGAGGTTGTTCAAAGCACGCTGACTTGCTGTAAAACACGTTGCCAGTTTCAGCATCCTTGTCCAAGTCGCGGCCCCTGTCATCATCGCCAGCCGTGGCTCCATTTCCGAAAAGAAGGTCAAGTAGTCGAATAGCGTCTGCTTTTTGCGCCACATGCAATTCCAAAGCGATCCCTTCCAATAGCCATGCCCGCTGTTGAAGATGAGCCCTAAGAGTAAGGAAATCTGCCGGCTCGCGAGTTCCATTGGGATAGACCTTCATTCCGACGATAAACGGTTCTTCGTCTGGCGCTTGTGATTGAGCTCTTGGATCGAGAGCCTTAAACTGAGTGTAGAAGAAATCATCTCTAATGCGCAAATATCGCATGATAGGTGTAGATAAACCTTTCCTTGCGCATAATTGATAGATGAGTTGACAACATTTTTCTGCAAAAATCGGGCGCGTTTTGCTGAGTGGCACCACTGCATCGTCTTCACTTTCGTTTACATTCTCCTGGACAGCGTCCAATATGGCATGTAGACAAAGCATCCTGGCGGCGTTGCTCTCCCTGCTCTGAGGCGTACTATCTTCACAAGGTGCCAGTGCGTCCTTTCCGAGAAGGAAATCGGCAATAGATGGTGATGGTTTTTCGGGAACTGTATTCTCCAACAACATATCCATGATAGCTAAGCGAACAGATGAAGCCATACGCGGTTGAAAATCGCTCTTCAATCTGTGTCTGTTTTCCAGTGTTTCAACCGCTTTCCAGAAGGGGATATTGTCGATGTCATATTCATAATCGTCATAGGTGGTCGATTCCGGTTGATCGATTTCGATACGCTGACTAAACTTGGCGATGATGGACAAGGCATCATCATCCTTTCCTAGAAGTTCTGCTAATTTCGTACCAAGACCACCCACTGTGTTGCGAAGGCCAGAATGGGTTATACGTGTATTGCTGCTGTCTTTTGCTTCTAAGGAGAGGACATGCAAAATTTTGACGCTGAGATAACATATTTCGTCTTGATCTGCATATGCAAGTAGCCATGGAACACGTTGCACAACCTTTGTATGATACAACATGAGCTGTCCGAGAGGTGCCAGCGATGGTAATGGTGAGAAAATGTACCCCGCAAGTGATAACTCCCCTGAAGGTAATCGACTCGCAACATTAGCGATCTGTGGCATCAACAAGTTACCAAAGACGTCCTGAATCTCCATAATTCTGTACAAGATTCGCAAACACCGAACTACACACTCTACAAGCTGGGTGTTCCTTTCTTCGATCGAAGTAGGATCTGCGCCCGCTACCAAAATTTCAAAGATTGCCTTGGTGAGGTCTGTGCCGGAGAGGATGCGATTGACGACATTGAAGCCAGGATGCGTCATATATAACAACAGGATTTCTTCTACGATACTATGCTGCGCTGCGTCGCTGCGATTTTGGTAGGTGCCTTGCAACATCTCTGTATACTTTACAACAGTAGGACTTGCGCCAAGGGTACAGATATCTTGGATAGGTCTAGTATCCAGGGAAACGACAGTATTCTCCAGAATTTTAAGGCAAGAAGCAGCTAGCATCCACTTCTGCTCGGGGTACAGATAGGATTGGGAGCTTAATGATAACAATACATGGTCGACAACGAAAGAGATGTATGGCCCTAAGCCTGGCGATCTTGTATCTTTTCCTAGATCCCACGGGAACGAGGTGGACATAACAGGCTCGAATCCTGAGACCAGTTCGTCTCTTTTGCTTTGCGTATGGATCAACGCTGCGAGAAGCTCCAGAATGGCCAGTGTTTCGGGATAGTTCTGTTGCTTTCTTTCTACGTCTAGTTTTTTCACAAAACCAGGTGAGTCTCGGTAAATGTGCTGTGCGACGCGCTGCTGACTTCCTTCCAAATTGCCGCTGACTGGTATTTTTCCGGTTGTGAAATAATCTCCTTTCTCCAAAATGTGCCAGATGCGAAGTGATATAGCGTTTCCTATTCCATCGATACCACCTCCCCAGGCGGAACAAAATGCTGAAAGGACATTATACAAAGCAACACGCAAACCCGATGACGTAGAACAGTTGAGCATGTCAACGATGCTGTCGCCAACTCGAAGTTTTATATCGTTCCACAAAACGAATCTCGCTTCAATCGAGTACTGGACAACCTGTCTCAGTATATACAACAGTTTCTTGATCAAATCCTCCTCTTGTTGTGATAGAACCGCTACTGCACCGTCCGCCTCTCGTTTCAGCATGGGTATATAAAAATGTAAAGCTGCAAATAGCTTTCCCCATGAGAGTGTACTGCTTGCTTCCAAATCTTGCGCGTTGGTACCATGTTCTAGATATTTATGAGCACGCAGCGCGCATTCATCGCCCATGGATATTGAGCCGATAAATTCATAGAAAGCCCGTGTTGTTGTGGTTACTTTGATATCTGTTGCCCACTTGACAAAGTTGAAAAGCCCGGATCCATCCCTCGTCCAAAACTTGTGGCCCGCGTTAATTCGGTTACGATAAATTTTTGCGAGCAACGTGAAAAAAACCTCAAGATCATGACACTGCTCCATCGAACGCTCCCCATTTTGGACAAACATGTTGGTTGACGGTTCTGGTATTAAGTTTGCATCCTCTTCACGGTATTTCATGTTCCGCAGCACATCCGTCATTTTGTGGATGAAATCATCTGTGAGCAGCTCTAACTCGTGTACAACGAAAGTTTGGAAATCACTGCGGATATTGGGAGTGAACTTTGTATAGTCACTAGGATCAATTGCTAATCCATCAATCATCATGTACCACTCTTCGTCCGTTGGATCTTCGACGGCTGCACGCTTTGCAGCTGTGTTCGCATCGGGTTGTTGAAAATACAGTAGATATTCATTCATGAATCCAAAAGCTTTACCAGCAATAGCCGTCTCTGCCAATTTTTCCCGTTGCTTTTCGTTTACCATCAGCGTAGTCTCCACATTACCGTTCTGCTGCGTAGCATCGGTCAGAAAGAGGACCCATTGCAATAACGCTACTGATCGTAAAATCGGAGCTGTCCATGACCTTTTTGTGACATGTTCGTGGAATGTCATCAAGAAAGATTGATCTCCGGATTTCTGCATAGTGGCTTCGTCATGATGGACAGGGGAAAGCGCAGCGATTAGAGATACAAGTAAATATGGTGTCGCTCGATCCGATAATCCTATTTGCTCCAGCATCTCGACAAGAGCGATAATATCACGCGTCTCAAGCCAAAACATTGACGACAGATGATAAAGTATCTGCAGAAGATAGATATGCTCGTCTAGTAGCCGTTCCGCTCGAACTGTGGTGGATGCTTCACTCAGTTTTGGTGCTTCTGCACCTGTTGATCCGCTGGCTGCGCTAGGGGCAAAGGACGTACCTGAAGACATGGACGCAGCAGCAAGGGGTTGTTGAGGCTCAACGTTCCCACTCTTTGACAACGACTCAATCATATCCTTGGTCGTTTTGATAGCATGTATTACTTTTCCGGGAAAAGTACCTGTAGATGCATCGTTATTGTTTTCCACTTGCACAGGCTCGCTCATGAGTTCCGCAATGAACTGATGGAAGATCCGCCGCGTATCATCTGGGGTGGACGCGTCTTCAGCTGATTTTAACATCACCTCAATGCATGCCAATAAATACTGTCTCTCCGTATGATAAAGTCCAATAGCGGTATCGATAGCATTTCCTCCGACGCGAGATGAATCAACCATACCGTGCATTAACAGATTTGCAGCATCGTACTCGTTAATATCCAGCTGGTCTGACAGCAGCAGCGCCTCTTTCGCAAATTCCTCGTTCACTCTATGCATCACGCCATCGATGTAAGCCTTGCCTGTATAATATTAGTCGAACATCCCATAACTACCGTTTATAACTCACCTGACTGCAATGAAGATCGGTGTTCAGGTTTTTTTGGATTGTTGTCTAGTAGGGAAAGAAATTTTGACTTGTGAAGCTGTAATTCATGTTGCAAAGTATTCAACATGAAAACAGAAGTGGCGCCTCTTGCTTCGCAGATCAGGTGATGTAAGGCCCTGGATTCCTCTCTCCATGCCGTATTATCTGTCGATTGCGACATTGCGAACACTGCAAAAATATATACAATTTATCCTCAGATAGCGATGCGTTTGCAATGGGCGAAGCAAGCTTTCGTGAATATAAAAAGTACGCGCGCGGGATCAGCTTCGTTGAGTATCCGTGACTGTCAAATCAAAGGGCGGCCGATTCCGAGGGGTTTCGAGGGCAAATGGCTGAATCAAGAGAATGGCCAGGAACGCTCCCATCAGAGTACTCTAAAAAGATATTTCGGTAATCAATAATATGGCACCCTTAATATTGAAGTAACACTTTGGGATTTTAACGAATAGACCCATTGCAAAGCTAATATAGCTTGTAGATCAGTTTGCATAAACTTTGATTCGGAATGGCCGGGTAAAACATCCGTAGTAAAATTCCCCAGTTTTACATGTGTTTCCTTTTGCTTTTAGAGCACAAGAGGTGTGGATGGTGTCGTGATTCTTTTAGTCTTTCCAACCTTGTACCTGCAATGCTATAGCTACTGCAATACCGACGTCGACTGACCTTGTTACGTTTCAAAAATAAGACCACAAGTTTACATTTGTCCAAGAGCACTGCGTAACTAAGTTCAATTAATATCTCTTTCATCCCAAATTATCTACTACTTATGAAGTTTTGAATCTACAAGAGGCACGAACCCGACGTGAACTGCAAGTTTATTTTCTCATTTGTCATAGAACATCAAGCAAATAAAAGGAGTTGAAGATGACAATCAGTAAAAACATGGAAATTGACGATTTACCTCGAGGATATTAATCTTCATTATTTCCTCGGTCAAGATACAAGTTTAGGGAAAAAAGAAAGTAAAAAACAAAAAAGAGACACATGGGAATAAATATGTGATTCAGATTAATATCGTATCTGCGACATTATGTTCTCATAATCTCTCGACCAACCAGAGATAAACCGGCTGCTGCAACGACAATAAGTGCTGCACAACGAAATTAGATTACGGTGTCTAATTTGTTGCTACGCCTTCTCCAAATATTGGATCGCTTTCTATCCTTATGATTAGACTTGGAAAAAAAAGAATGTACATATCGAAAAAACAGCAGAAAGCAAGCAACGTCATTTGTCCTTTTGTTACATTTCCGCTACGCTTAATTCAGGAAGGGTTTGACCGTTCCCCAGATGGAAAACAAGGTCAGACACAATGCAGATGGTCGTGTCTCCCAGAGCGTCGGTGTAGTATCCAGCTATACCAAATGGTCTAGTGCGATTGTAAGCGGATGTTTAATTAAATATATCTGAACTAACTCAGGAACTCCGTTACTGACGCGACTCAGCGCTATATAAATATCACCACCTAGCGTAGTCTTGATCTCTTGTTCTGATTCCAGAATAAACTCCCCTACACTTCGGTTTCATTGTATTCCTTGTTTCCACACTTTTATTTCGACCTTTACGACTACACGATACAACAGTTGGAAAGTTAAGTGAACCGGTTCTATTATCATACAGCAGCAGCAGTCATTTCAGTTAGCCATACTTCTTAGAGCACTGGTGGTTGCTCGGAAGTTGTATATTTATTCATCATACAAATTGGAAAACGATTTGATATTTACAAAATTTCTGAACATCCACAGAAAAACAACCCTGCACAGACTGTTAAACGCAAAACGTTATAAAAAAAAAAAGGTCTCCCTGAAGGGGGGCAACCTTTTTCGACGAAGTTGAGAAGGGCAACGGCTTCTCCTTCCTAATACTTAAATGTCATTGGTTGAAACTCTGTGTAACCGAAGAGCGAAAAATGTAAAAAGAAGGGGTCGACCGGGATTTGAACCCGGGGCCTCTCCGACCCAAACGGAGAATGATAACCACTACACCATCAACCCTGCCATGGCTACCGAAGTAATATTATTTCACAGATCAGACTCATGGATTTCTTAAAATTTTTTAGTTGATTAGTTGATTAGTTTATTTTTATTGTTAATTATTTTTAATATAAATACTTTTTAATATTTATTAAAAAAAAGTTAAAAAATTTTTTTAGTTATAATAATATTTAAAAACTAAAATAATAAAAAAAATTAAAAAAATATTGTTGAATATAGAAGTAAAACAAAATAGAATAGAAGACCAGTATAGTATTTCACCGTAGTTAAGAGAATATAGTCACTATAAACTATATCTCTTGATTGGACTTGTTTCAGAGACATAAGCTCTGTTAAGAAGAATTTTATTTTATTTACAACAGTAGCAGAAAAGTAGTAATAATCCTCTTTTTTTACTTCTATCTGAAATAAACAGAAGTCTTACCATTGTTACGCTGGAAATTTCAGATAGTTAAGTTCTTAGATAGACTTCAGCGATATGACAGAAGCGGTAATAAGAAAATAAGAATGAATAAAAGTTCAATTCAGATAAGAGTTCAGTTTTGTAAAATTTAGTTTGATGTTAGTGAGCACCAGGTGTAGATTTGAGTCGGACACCAAGACTTGGAGTATTTATCAATGAAGATAAATGAAAGAAAAGAAAAAGAAAAGAGGTTGTCGATAAAGACAAGGTCAGAAGAGTTCCTGTTTAATAAAAGAATCTGATTCGTTAGTTAAATCGTTTGTATGATTACCTATAATCTCGTGTTGGATCTGTCAAATATAGATATCAAATAGAGATAAAAAAAAATGATATTCTTCGAGTGATCAGCGGGTTGGATCAGAAGGAATAAAAAGAGATTCGGTAAGAAAAGAAATAAAAGAAAAGATAAAATAAAAAGGGAAGACAGCGGAATTGTCGTCGTTTGTCAGGAAAAAGAGTAAAAAAAAATAAAAAGAAAAGAAAAAGAAAAAGAATCAATAGATTCTGGTTAACGGTGGTTTCTTGAGAATAACCAACGGAGGCAGAGCAGATAAAAAAGGCGGCTTGAAAAATAAGAGAAAACCTTTGGAAAAGACCTTTTTGAGTACTTGAGAAAAACCAAGAGAAAGATGCTGTTTTAACCTGTTGATTTATTGAACAAAAAGTTGAAGTATTTATACAAAAATTGATCGATACAAAAAAAGAAATCTATCTTGAAACTAAATTCTCCCGGGTTGCCTTGTTACTGATTTACCCGTGTTGCTACAGTATGAACTCTCCTGTGTTGCTACGTTGTGAACTCTCCTGTGTTGCTACGTTGTGAACCTTCCTGTGTTGCTACGTTGTGAACTCTCCTGTGTTGCTACGTTGTGAACCTTCCTGTGTTGCTACGCAGCACAAATGTGGGGGGTGTAAACCATGTGATTTGGGGATTTTTAATCTGAAGCGGCGGTTGCTGTATCTTAGTGTTCTTCATTCTTTTTCTCCATCGTTTTTCTTCATTCCCATTTATTTAACACCGGTAGTTTCAAGTTAAGAATAAGATAGAAATAAAAAAAATAACAAAATAAAAAGATAACAAAAGAAAAAAAACTAAAATAAGCAAAAAGAAAAAAAATTAAAGAAAATAAAATAATAAAAAAAATGGGATCCTACACCGTACTATCGTTGTTCTCGGTGTATACTGTCTTTTATTGATCATCATCTCCAAATACTACAACCAGTAATTAATCAGACTAAAAAAGATGTCGATGCCTTTATTTTGCTTAATGAATATTTATAGTAAATGTGAGATACTTTTTAACTGAGATTGTAAAACTTTTTATGAGACTTATTTTATGATCATTGACGATCATATAATTAGAACAACAGCTGTTCAGAGAATACAATATCAAATCAGATCTATTGATGAAAAATTAGTAAGAGGGGAAACAATAAGAAAATACTTTGAGACTCTTGGTAGAGGTTTATTCAGAAGTAAAGATGATGATTACAGATGTCTACCAGCATTATTTATACTGTTCAAATGCTTATTGAATATCTTAGTAATCAGAGGACGCGTAAGCTCTGAGTAATCATCATGGATTGATGATGATCCATGATTATTAATGTCAAGTCAGAGAGCTGTCATCTAGCTGAGTCTGAATAACAATCCCATTGTTCAGAGACAGAGACGTCTGACTAATCACTGTGTCTATGCTAAGATCGTAATCATCGTAATTGTCTTGTCACACTAATCAAAAGATAGGAGATGTCGGAGGGTACGTTAAGATCATGACAGAATCCTATTATCTTCAGATTGTAGCTATCCATTGTTAGACGTCTGAATAGATCAGGTTTATCTGTGGATGAAGTGCCGATGGTATGAGAAACTCAATAAAGATCGTTTAGACTTAGTGGATGAAATATGTATAATGATAATGATATGTCAAATACGACAATTGATCATATGTATCTGAAATCCTGTTATCTGATATTGATTGGTACAACTGTGAATCTGACATTCAAGAGTTTAATCTCTGACCCAGTCACTCGTTTCAAAGTGATAAGCTGAAGTCGAATAATTGACAGTAGTTGTTTCATGTGTAGCTAGTCATTAGTCTACCGAGTATGAATACAACAAATATAATAATAAAAAATGTATTTTTTAGTATTTGAATTAGTAATAATATTTAGAGATTGGCACGAATGAATATATTCGAATATTCAGTAGGATATTCATATTCGTTCATCAAAAGGGAGAATATATTTGTATTTATTCGAATATTTTTGAGAATATTCATATTCGTTCATTTATTCATATGTGAGATCATAACATGATTCATTGAGTTCTAAGTTCTATTAATCATCGCAATCTCGGCATACAAATTAAGCAAAAATATATAGAAGACAGGCAGCCATGAGTGCGCTATAATTGCCGAACTCATTCCAGAAGTCGCATTGTTCAAGTTAATTAGCATAATTGCAATGTTTATTGTAAGAAGACAAAATGGTAACAAAAAAGAACGGCACTAAAATAAAGAACAGCACTGAAAAAGAGAAAGGAGCAGTAGAAAAAAAAAAAGGAAGAATGGTACTTAAAAAAAAGGACAGTAAAAAAAAAGACGGTAGTAAACAAGACAGCAGTGAAAAAAAGACGGCAGTGAAAAAAGGACGGCAGTGAGAAGAAAGATGGCAGTGAGAAAAAAAAAGGACAATCAAAAAAAAAAAAGAAAAAAAAAGGAGGCAGGTCTACTCTAAAATCTTCAGCCATGACTGAACAAGCACACTCTGTAGCAATGTCTCCGGCTTCATCTTATTGCGTTGAAAGGGTATAAAAAATTTGGCTCGCGAGAAACAACGCTCGGAAGGTGCTGACGATGCCGGAATGGACAAGTACTTGCGTGCCATATTTGCGAGCTGGGGCCACTGGCGGCTGCGGTTCTGCCAGTACTCCAACACCGCCGTGTCTTCATCTGCGGGCGTTTCGTTTACATATTCCGTAAGTTGATACTCACGGGGCCGACTTTGAAACAGATGGAAACCGGTGTTACGCTGTATTTTTGACTTGTCGGTAAAAATGGGTATGTTTCCTGGTAGTGCCTAAGCGTAAACTTGATGACAGAAATAGCTGGTAAGGTATAGAAAAAGTAGCTTCGGTAGATGAAAACAGTTCGGTTTGTGTGAGCACCAGGTGTGGATTTGAGTCAAACACCAAGACTTGGGTAAGCGGTAAGGCTTGAGGAAAAGAAAAGAAAAGATAAAATAGAGTATCTGTTGTCTGGATCGACAATATATAAAGAGATCTGTCTGAAAAAGAGTATGATCGTTAGTA